>CAEGAF010062755.1:0-31774 GCA_903067075.1 Micropoecilia bifurca
CAACACTACACTGGTGTTACTTTTAACATATTTTAACACTAACACTGTTGTAATGTTAATGTGACACTCTGTGTTGTTGAATTTGACACCAGCTGACTTGGACACATATAGACACTTTTGGGTGTTAATTCAACCCCGGCATTTTAACTGTGTATAAGGCCCATATTTCTGTTTTTAACAGTTTTTTAATTGGTCTGCTGTATTAATCTAATCTTAAATGCCGCATTTTCAAGAAATTAATCATAGTTGAAAACATCATTCTTTGTGGAATAAATAGAAGGCTTTGCACTCATTGAGTTGAGTTAATGAAATTACATGATTTTATAACAGCATTTATAAAATGATTTTTGACTGTCTAGTCAAAGTAAATCAGTAAAAATCTGTGTCTGCCATAAACAGTGACGTTTAAAGATGCCGTGTGTGTAACCAGGCAAAAAGGAATAAGTAAATATTTCATTTTTTAGATGTGCAAAACTGGTGAAAACTTCAAAATATCTGCAGCTGTAATTGTAGAAAATGTGGCTCAACAAAATACAGAGTAAAGGAGATGAAGAAAAATGCAGAACATACTTTTCAGATGTTTTTCTGTTGCTCTATCACGAAACGAAAATAAATGAAACTTTGCAGCTGCAATGAAACATGAGTTATTCAGTGAGGAACAATGTGTGTGCTTCAATTGTAAAAAGCCTGAATATTTTAGACATACAAACTTTTTAAACAGTACATCTGATCACAATTAATTCAGATGTTTAAAAATCCTAAAAAAAAACTTCATAAGCTGAGAAATAAAAGATTGGATTAGGCTGCTTAAGGTCTTACAAAATGTAGCTGTGTGTGTTAGTGTAGCTGTCAAAACGTCCAACCTGTAGTTTGTGCAGTATCATCCTCCTCCTTTCCACCATCTCCTCATGGAGTAGAGTTAACTCCCCGAAAGTCTAAAAATGGAAATGCTTAGCGCTGGAGGGTTATTAAATCGTGTAATATCTAATCCAGTAAGCCGAATATGATTACGAACGTCTTAACTGTGAGTTTAAATGCATTTTCTGGCAGTTAAAGTCTTTAAGGTAAACAGATACCATAGCCAGATGGGCAGCTCCTGCGTCTCCGATGTTATTGTCGGCCAGCGATAGAATGAGTAAAGTATTATTCAGCCTCAGGCCCTGAGAGGGAAAACGAGGTGGAAAACATATCAGCAGCTCTGATGGGAACATCCGGGGGGAACGTGGATCAGCTCTGGGTTATACCTGTGCAATATGCGCGGCACCTGCATCCCCAATACTGTTGAACGCCAGGTTGAGTGACAGGAGGTTCTTGTTAGCAGATTTACAGGTGGAGAGAGCCGAACCGATCAGACGGGCCCCTTCTTCCCTGATCTGATTGTTCCGCAGTGACAAGTGGGTGAGGCTTGACCAAAGAGACGTGACGTGAATTTGGACGCATTTATGCAAAAGCACAGGTTGTTAGTGGCTGGACCTTGTGTGTGTGTGTGTGAGACTCACTTGCTGTCTTCAGAGAGCAGAAGGTGGTAGCTATTCTGTCGCAGCGGATTACCCTCCAGTGTCACAGCTCTACCACAAGGCAGAGTTAACAAGCTGGATCAGTTAATCCTGCATATTTCAGAGCAAATTCACTTGCAAATCCACAAGTATTTTCTGACTTGTCTCCCGGGGAGCTGCAAATTAAAACAAGGTTGCACAGTTTCGGTGCCACCGAGCCGCTCTCACCTGAGGTTGGAGCCCAGAGACGTGCTTGCGAGTGAGATTACCATTGGGTCTGACAGAGCGGCCTGCCAGAAGCTGCGGCACAGTGGACAGCGTTACTCTAGCAAACGACAAGCAGACGGCAGAGGCTCTGCTCCCCTCTGCTCATTACTCACTGAAGACACTGCAGGGTGGGCGTGGCAGAGAGCATCTTCAGAACGACTTTGAAGATCTTATAGTTCACCTTCCATCCTGCACATTAAGGATGAATGGGACAATAGTTACTGCAGGTCTGCAGGACCCAAGCAGCAAAAAACACAACATCTCGCCAAGTATTCGTCTTAAATTTGTCGCTACTCTTGAAATGAAGCAAAACCAACTCAAAAGTAACTTCCCTGCATGTTTTAAGTGAGGAATTCTTGAGTACTGGTGAAACGTACTAGTTCTGCTGGCAGATTATTTCCCCTATAACGAGACGTTTTCTTCACGTTTGAATGAAAAATGGACGGTCTGTAGAAGAGACACACCTCTAAAAACCAGTCATTCCAACAAAGTGTGATTTTTCAACAAATTGATTGGGGTTCAGAAAACAAACACTTGCCACCCCTTATATAGACATTTTATTTGTAACAAAGAAAAATAAAATCTTCAGTTTTTTTTTTTAAATCACACAACTTTCAGTTGGTATCTCAGTGTTCTGCAATAAAGCTTGTGCAACTGAACTGGCAAAACGGCATAAAGAGCATGAAAAACATCTTCATTCTTTTCGTTTTATGCCCTCAGTATATGTGGCTTTGTTGCCTTTATTTTTTGTACTTTTACAAACAAAAGAAATCACTTCAGTTATGCTTTTCAGGTCAGGAACACCCTAACGTATAATACTACATACTATGTTATTAATTCAATAACATAATAAAAGCATGTCTAGTTATGTTAGCTTAAATAACTTTTGCTAATCCTACAAATAAGCGTGTTGGAGACAACCTAGAAACTCTGCACCACAGATACTTTGTGATCAGATTGAGGACTGGTGGCATAAAGTTATTTGTATGTCACTTATAATCTACCGCAAGACAATGTGGCACTAAGACACAATAAATACATAGAGAGGTGACTCATAGTTATCTTGGTTTTATATAATCTATCATACATAATAAGAATTGGTCACTTAGAGCCACAGTGTATAATGTCAAAGCTTCAGCAAATTACATAAACTTACATTAAATTAGAAGTCTATTTAAGCATGTTTATCTCCATAATTAATCAGAATACTTAAACAAACAAGAGAAACAAACTCATCCAATTAGTAAGTGCTTAAAGTAGGTGTATGATCTTGAGTCCCCTTGAATGTTTAATTCTTACCAGAAATCTTCATCTTCCTGGTACAATTGGGGTCGTCATTTTCCAGCTCAATGCATAAACATGGTAAACCCATGAGAGGCAGGCCAGTCCCCTTGATATCCTCATCTTCTGTAGGTGAAATTGTGTTGATCATCAGAAAACAGCGGCTTAAAAATGACATTCCACTACATACGCACACATCCAGCACAGTTAGTGTCGTTAGCGATATCTGCATTTTGAATTTCGTTTTTAATCGGGCTTACATGGTGTAGAATCAACGCTAAGTAGAGCTTGATTGTAAAGGGGAAGGAAACTGATGGTTTTAAATAAAAGTTCCCAATAAACCACACTGGCGAAATGTGGAAACGTCTGAGGAATAATAACACTTTGGTGTTTTTTTTCTGTCCAGAACAGAAGCAGCTCAATACTTTCTTACCTTTAAATACGATTTCAGAGTCAATAGCGGGTGGGATTTGACGTATAACTGGTGGGACTGGCTTCATAAGCAGAAGGGAACAAAGCATACGGAAGTCAACCTCCACATTTCCTGTGCATTGATAATCATCTGTAGGACGGGGTATTTATTAGTCAGTGACTGAACAGCCTTCACAATCAGAACATCATCGCTTACCAAAGGTCTGCACTGGTACTGGTTCAGGATTTTGCTGCTGACTTTTTGTATCTGTGGAACAACAGAAGGATTTTTGGTCTAGTAAAAAGAAACAGAAAGAAAGGAAAAGGAAAACACTAAAACAGATTTTTTTCTCCCCCCCTCCTAGATCACAGAAAATAGGAAAGGATTTGATATTAATATTGATATTTTTGCTGCTTATTATTCAACTAGAATATTGTTTTGTGTGTGAAGAGAATGCAGTTTAAACTTTTAATTAGTTATCTAAGTGACTGAGCAGTGACACTTTTCAATGACTTCAAAGAAGCACAGATTAAGTCTTTTTTTTGCTCTGTATATTAAATAAAACACAGTTTAATTTAATCCAATAGTACTTTATCAATCCAAAGAGGAAATTAGGCATGAACTGCTTTATTACTTTAGATTTAAATAAATTAGCATAGATCTAATTTCAGATTTATTGTTTTGAACTAAAATGGGCTGGAAACATGGATTTCAGCTACCTTAAAGGAAGAGGATCAGGTATATTGTAATATATATTGTAATATATTTACACGACTAAAGAGTTAGAGCTGTAAATTACTACTTCAACACGTGATGAAGATCGGTCACTTGCTTACACTGCATAGATAATTTTAACTTTTTAAGAGACAGTTGTAATAGCATAATGTTAGCTTGTCGAGGAATGATTAAATCACTCTGACGTTATTTAGCCAACCTGTGACTTTCGGCGTTTCCTCCACTTCTTGGACTACTTTGTCCTTCGGCTGTTTTTTCCTGGACATTGTTGACTTGTTGAACTGACCCGAACTATCTGTGTGAGACCGTTAAATTCACCTAAAAACCCAGTTAAACCTGGAAGTCGCCCCGTTACCAGGGCAACCAGGCTCGGAGTCCAGGCTTCCCAGTTCCTATCGCGAGACTTGCATTTGCTGAATTTGCGATTTTTGCCTGTGTTAATTTTTCTTTTCTTGCGATTTTTAACGAAAGGTTATGTTATTTTAATAATATTGTAATAAATAATTCTATATTTCAGTTTCACTAAACTACATAGAAATGTTAAAATAGTTAATTTTATTTTTTATCACAAAATAAATGTAGCGTTTTATAAAATTAATTTGCTCTCAACAATTCTAATTAACTATTTTACATTCTAAATATACTTATTTACAGACTATACTTATCACATGCATTTATTCATCATATGCTTTTTCAAGTTTATTTAAAGTAAATATCTATTTTAAACTTTATTGATGTATTGAATTGTGACAGTTCTGTTCTTAAACACTTAAAACTCTTAAATTTGAGCTAGCATTTTATACAGCAGGACATGTTGAGAGGACAAGGAGGCAATAAATAGATAAATATATTTTTTCCAGGGTTTCTATGCATTTATCCTGTAACAATCTATTACTTTTCCAGTCAAGTATATCCAAGGTTCTCAGTCCTTTACTCACCTTTTTTAAATCATAAATACAAAACGTCCTCCTTAATTTGTGGCAGATATTTTACAGCTGTCAACGTTTAAATATTCTGCAGATCCCTTTTCCCCCCACATCACACCAATTCAGACGATTTTTTCCAGTCTGCAGAGTCTCATCCGTTCTTCACCTTTTTCTGGTTGAGAACCACATCCGACACCACATGTATTCACAATAATGTAGTGCTTTTTATTAAAAAAAAACAACAAAAAAAAAAACAAAAACAAATATAAAAAAAAAAAGTAAAAACCAACAGCATTTTTTTCATGACTTAAGAATCGTAATTACAAACTTTGAACGAGTGGAAGAAGTTTTTTCTCTTTTTTTGTTGTTTTGACAAACTGTACACATCACAAAATGTCCGTCAGTCTGCCATTTACAATGCTTGCATCTTATTTTGTGATTGTCTAAAAATAACTAAACGGATCACACAAAACACACAAATACAAGTACAAGCATCATACAATGACTGCTATCACAAAACGGAACCGTTTTCCTATTTGAAAGAAAAACAAAAAATATATTTATATATATTTATATATATTTATAATAGCATGATATTGTTTCTGACAGCTTTACTTTTTGCTTTCCTGTCAGCGTTTAAAAATATCTTAACATTTTTATGTTGGTTTGTTTTTTTAGTGTTCAACACTTTGCAGCAAAAAAACAAGGAGAAGATTCCTCCTTAAAAAAGTTATATTATTAACAAAATTCAGTGACGAAAGGTGTCATTGCAGAGTCACTGTCACATCCCAACACCTTCTGACATTCTTGCTCATGCACTTTACAGGTGGACTTAATTTATAGGCAAAAAAAACCAAACAAACAACTCATCTTAAATTTCATGTCATCAGGACTGTTATGGTGATAATTTCTGGACATTACAAAAAAACATGTTCCTCAGAGCTTAAGTGTCTTCATTATAGTAATACATACCAAAGAAATTATAGTAATAATAATAATAATAATAATAATACATTTAGGGCTGAGTCCTGTACAGTACAATAATAAACAAAATCCATTTTTAAGATATTGCTTTTGGAGACACTTCTCAATGTAAAGAGTGTATATTTACACAACTTGGCACTGTACAGCTTCCTGTTCTCTTCCTCCTTCCTGTTCTCATCCTTTCTTTCAGCTTGCCGCACCGGGACATTGCAGGGAAAAAGGAAATCACATCAAATACGTCGTCTTTTTTTTTTTTTTAAAACAAACATTCTCCATGGCAATCAGACCGAAGACAAAAAAAAAGAAAAATGTTGCAAGTCATTCCTTGCTCCACATATACAGTATCCAATGCCCCGCCCGTCTCAGAATATAAGAAAATATGACCGCCACGATACATTTCATGTTAAGTATTGTTTTCTTAAAACTGTTAATTGCCATCGAGCCCTTAATTTTTTTCCACGTTTTTTTTTAAAAAGGTAATATTTTCACAAAATCTGGCAGACACACACACACACACACACACACACACACACACACACACACACACACACACACACACACACACACACACACACACTTGCACACAAGGCAGTGGGAGACGGTGGCGGCTGTGTAAGGCGTTAGTTAAAGCCGGCGCCCTCCCTCCTCCCGTCGCTGCCCGATTTAAGCTGGTGAATCGTTTTGCTTCTTAAAAAATAAAAGGAACACGGGGGATGCGGTGAAGTTAAAAATAATAACAAGACACTTTTGACAGAAGCGCAAACTCAATTCCAAAGCCACGCCACAGGTCTCTGCTTCTAAATGAGCTACTTTGAGGGAAAAAAATGAAATAGAAACAGGAAGAAAAAAAAATGTCTGTTTTTAAACTTGCTTTTGTCAGGCTGCAGACAACACTGTGAGAGTGTTAGTGTACTTTCATGGCGGATGCATTACACAGAGCTTCACAATATCCAAGGTACCAAAAGTGCAGTTCTCCACCCTTGTTCTCTCTTTCTAAAGCGCAGCATTAGAGCACAACGCTCAGCTTTACATTTTCTCCTATAAGCCAGTTCCCTCTCTCATCTTTTACATTTTCATCATTGCAGCAAGATCTCATGATGAAGAACAATAAATCAGGACTCGCCAGGAAATGAATGACAAAACGCCTCCCATCCCTGTTCAGTACCAACCGTTTGGTTTTCCAATGTCGGCAAGCAATATTCATCAACCCATGATTTCTAATGTTCGATGCATTTAAGTGCATGGGTTATTTTTCCTATGTTCAATTAAAAAAAGAAAAAAGTTTTGCATGATATACTTAAATAAGAAGACTGGACCGGTTTTCTCCACTTTAAGGTGGAACTTCCTTCGAGTCAGAACTTCTGCACCTCCTCCACCATCTCAGAGCTGAGGTCACTGTCTTGGAAGAGGTCAACTCTGAAGATGCGACGCCGTTGGATGCTCTGTGATCCATAAAGGTAGGATACGTTTCCCCTCAATTTCCCTTCGCTTCCTGGCGTCTTTTCGCAGCAGCAAAATGCGGCGTGCGTTTGACGGACACGTCAAAATCGTTACTTTCTGACGACAAAGTCTGCAAATCCCAGCGTCCTTCGCCGTAACCGCCGTCCTGCTCCTTCCTCGAGGAGATAGGTGACATCAATTGCTAGAGGGGAGGAGAAAGAGGAACATTTAGAAGCTTTTTAGAAAAAAAATTGTTAAAATAAAGACGTGCTCATATTCTGTTCTAACTGGGGAAGAAATTGACGTGCCTATGATTTACAGCCACCTTCACTACCAAAGCAGTTCCAGACTTGGTTCAAATCTATTTTACAGTTAGTTATTGTCATAATTTAGCCCTTAGGCTCTTTTACATAAGAGTTCAGCAAAGCAGCTAAAAACCCGCGATCACAGTAAACCTGGCTTCAGTTCACTTTCCAGAAACACAACATTTCTACACTGAAATCTTTAAGAGCAAATCTTATTTATGTGTAAGGAAGTCGTACAGATCTAAATGCAATGGAGAAAATTAATGTCTCCCTACAATCTGACTGAGCTTCAGCATTTTCTTTTCCAAATGAGAAAAAACTGTGCAAAGCTGGTCGACTTCCAGCTGGAAACACAGAGAAAGGAGGTTCAAACAACGTTGATGGACGACGAAGCTGCTGGGGATCAATTTATGCTTCAAAAATCAATCTGATAAGACGCTGGAAAAGACTATTGTGTGCAAGAAAAAGTTAGCGTATCACTGAAGCTAATCAAACCTAAAATAGCATCTCAATGCTAAACATGAAGCAGCAAACACAGACGTCCCCAACGCTAATGTCAGCCTCTGTAGTTCACGTTTCTAAAGAAGGGTTTGTACTTTAAATAAGTGATCATTAAACACATGGGAACTGATTAGCACTTTATACTAATCCAATGTATTTGTTGTTGAGCTCATGTGTGTATTTATTAAATAAATTATCAACTAACAGGAACTGAAAATGTTGGTTAAATTCTCTTAGAATATGGAAATTGTGAAGGAGAATCAAAGAGTAACTTCTCATCAGTGTGTGAATGCATCAGCCATGCATCTGTTGACCTACCCCCCTGCTTTGCTCCCGGTCCCTCACCGTTCTTGCTGGGCGCTCTGTGCAGCAGGTCCAGCAGGATCTTGTTGAGCCGTTCCCGTTGAGCCTCCCTCCGGCTCAGCGCCGGATGGTGGAGAGGCGAGGAGGCCGAAGACAAAGGGAGTTGGAGAATCTCCCCTATCCGCTCTTCAGAACCCTCCCCGACCTCTTTCCGCACCCCGGCCTCCAGCCCTTCCTCCTCCTCCTCGTCCTCCTCCTCGTCTCCTGGTCTCGCTCTTTCCTTTTGTCTCGGTTTGGCCGGAACGTGTTCGGGTTCCTCCGGGGCCACGTCCACGTCGTGATCCAGCGACCGTCCGTCCTCCGCCCCGGGGGGGAAGTCGTCGCCGCGGTCGCAGGAGGAGCCGTCGTCCTCGCAGCCGGCCGCTTCTTTGGACCGTTCGCTTTTCCAGGCAGACCGGCCTCCGTTCCTCTTGTAGTTGTCAGGAACATAATGAGGCTGGCAATATTCACACAGATGAAAAACTAATCAGTGTTTGTACATTTCTCCCACAGCAAAATTCAAGCACTTTTTCCAGCACTTTCAAGGTAAAATCTTAAAATTTTTTCAGCACCAAACTTTGGAGATAAAAACAATACAAATGAATTTAAAAAAATGACAATTTTAATTCACTGTTATATTGTTAACATTTTTGTTATAGTATTCTACTTTCTACAGCACGAACAAAGTAAACTAAAATATAGCAACGTTTTATGTGTTTAATTTTTTCTGACAGATACTTTACACTTTGACTGGCCTGATTACAAAATACTAAAAAAAAAGCACCAATTTTAATAATTTTCGTTAAAGCATAAAATGTGAAATGATCAATAAGTCATTGACTCTTTAGGAATAATAAATATTCTTTTCATTGAAACAATCCAAACAAACCCATTTAAGGTAAATGACCCTTCTGTTCAATTAGATAATTAAACACAAAACACAAAGAAAATTAGAGAAAAAATATTCTCTTTCAATGTTTTCTCCCAATTTAGCACATGGGAATGATTTTGGAAATTCTAACTGACCTAAAACAAAGAGAAGTTTAGTCTGATTTAACTTCAGACAGTGAGAAAAAAAGTGCATATAAAAATATCTGGGTTAAACTGTAAATAAAGTTTTCCAAATTTAGGCTTTTCAAATTTAGGCATTAAAAAAAATGTGCAGTTTGAAAATGAAGCACTTTCAAGGACTTCACATGAAAATCAAGCACTTTCCAAAGCTTGAAAACACCAAGCAGAAGCATTTTCAAGGACTTCAAGCACTCGTACAAACTGTAACCAATAGACCAGTTTAAATTTCCGGATAAAGACGCTACGTCTATACAATTATGTTACAAATCACACCATCTTTGTAATAGAAACCTCCTGCTTATTATTTAAATTGCCTCCAGCTTTGCATCCTCCCTTGCTTTAACAAGCAAACAGCAATGAAACGTGTATCTCACTGCGGTTTCCCCTCAGGTTGCAATAAAAACAATGCGGTTTGCCTCATTTGTTTCTGGTTAGCCCAAACACTAAGCGAGGCGTTTGCTGCAGGCCACGTAAATAATGAGAGCACTTTGTCACCGTTTTGAAAACGGAAGCAAATCCCAGACAAAAAAAATAAAAAACAGCAACTAAACGTCCCGAGTCTCACCGAAAAGTCTCTTTTGGGCGTGAGCCGCTTGGGGAAGTGGTTGAAGGCGTACGGCTTGGTGCAGATGGGGTAACGGTTCCGATGGATCTTGTAGAACAGGTGGGCCGATTTGTCCAGGCGATAATCGCAGATGTACACGTCGTGCTCCTTCACGCCTTTTGGCCTGCCTGTGGGAGGAACGAGCTTTGAGCTGGCGCATAATTTCTATGATTAGGGGAAAATCTGACCGCAGCTCGATCCTGCTTCCTTAATGACACGTTTAGAAGAAGGAAATAAAAACATGCACTTATCTCTGTGGTCGTCTAAATTTGTGTTTTCCCTTTACCTTTGCAGAAGGTGTAAAGGTCGAGGACGCAGCACGTGGCCACCACCGCCTCCAGGGGGATGATCTCGTACAGCGGCATGCGGAACAGTTCGTTCTGGTAGAAACGCCGCGACGGGGAATGGTGCGTCTCGTGGGGACGGAAGTAGTGATGACCAAAAGCGAAGCGCTCGCCCCTTCGGAGTTTGCGTGGATAGACAAGAGCAGCATAATCAGCTTCACGCGTTTCACGGAACATGGCCTCGTTGCGGATGTGGACTTACTTTTCGTTCTTCCACAGCTTCTCGATCCGGAAGATGTCGAGTTTGTCCCGGTTGATGTGGGACAGAAGGCGGTAAGACTGCCGGACGGGCTGACCCTCAGGACTGCGCCGGCTGTCTCTCATCAGGTACACGCAGTCACCTGCTCACAACAAACGCATCGCATTACAAACAAAAGGCCCGGCAGTTTTCATGCTCCAGTTCTTTTGTTTATGTTTTTTTTTTTTTTTTTTTTGCGCGGTTGTTCATACTGCTAATTAAACACAACCCAAAGAGATTCCTGTGTGAACGTTTTACGTCCCGAACGCACAGAAGACTGTTGACGTCACACAGCAGCGCATAGTTTCTAGAAGCTCCAAACAGGTGGAGACGTTTATGTCTCATAACAACATGAAGGAAGCTAGTGCTAAAAACAATAAAAATAGAAGGACAACGATTAGCAATGACCTTTTGTGGAGTATTGACTACAGTTTCTGTTTGGACGTGTAGCCAGAGCGATGGGACAGTGATGTGCTTCACTTCTTTCATAATTTCATAACTATAATTCTCAGCCATTGTTTGCATCCAGATCGACAGTGTCTGGCTTTTCCTGATGCAGAATTATGACAAGTCTCACATCAATGACGTAAAAGCCACAAAATGACTCACTATCCTGTGGTCATGCAACATGCAAGAATATTGACTTGATAAGAAATAGTAAGAAAGAGAGGGTTCATCTTTCAGGACGTGTCTAGGGTCAAAAGTAAGTCTCATAAAAGCGAAAATGTTTACATTTGCTGCTTCATGAAAGTTTGGGAAATTGCTTCATAACCTAACCCTGGTTTAAACTTCAAATGTGTAAAATGTTTAAGGATATCATCTACAGAGATTAGTCATAAACAGAATGAGCTCTGGGTTGCTAGTTCTTCTGTTTCCGTACCTTGGTGTAGCAGCAGGTCATCTCTAAGGAGACATATGTAGTAGATGGAGCCAGCCTGAGCGTAGCTGGGCTGGGGGATCATGGGAACCTCCTGTTGTCACGACAACACATGCAGCATGAGAAGGAAGCAATAAAACCGGCACCAAAAAAAGGAGATACGAAATGAAAGAATCGGTAAAAGAGAGAGACGTACCCTGTCTACAGGTCGAGGGTCACACTGCTCACACAGGTAGTGCTCCACTTCAGTCTCCAGACGCATGCAGTCACAATGCTGCCACACCTTTATTACAAAAAAAAAAAAAAAACAGTCTGAATCATCTTAGCAGCCAGCTGCTGCTGATTCAAACAATCCCGTTTGTTTCGAGACTAAAAAACATCTCAACTTTCTCTTCCAGCTGCTGTTCATTTACTAACCATGCACTTTTCACATTGGATCATCACTCCTTCATCTTTGTACATCCCGCAGATGCAGCGGATGACGTCGTCGTCCTTGTCGTGTGACCCCGACCCGCCTGCGTGGTGGTGGACGTGGTCTCGCTCCAGCGAGTCCGAGCTGTCGGCCTCGCTGGCCGTCTCGCCCACGATCTCGTCGATCTGGACGGCGGCTTCGTTCCGGGCGCTGTAGTAAGCCTTCCTCAGCCGGCACACGTCCCGGCCCACCGACGACTTCCTGCCGTAATACTTCTGCAGAGAGGGGGGAAAAAAACAGCCCGGTGCTTTCCATATTAATAAAAGGAAATAAGAAACAAACAAAAAAAAAAAGCATGTATATATTCGCTCTAGCAGCCATGTACGGAAGAGGATTGGAGCCAGAGGGAAAAAATACAATAAATCAGACTTTAATTTCAGAATTCTGACTTTTTATTCTCTGAATCAGAATCGTTTAAATTTTTAATCATCAGTCTTAAAACTCAAATCTACGCAATGAATTTGAGACAGGCTTCCATCAGAGTGGATAAAGTCCAGGTTTACAAATCCTTTGCCAAACAGTTATGTGATTCTTTTCAAATACCAACAACATAATTGACACACACCTTAGAATATTTAGTTATTTATTTGAATTTTGAGTTTGGCAAAGAATTTAAATTCTGAGGGGAAAAAACCTGAATTTTAATAGATTTTTTCAAAATCCTCTTCCATTCAGTATTTAGTAAAGGCTTTCATTTGTTTTGCTTACATATCCATTATGAATAATTTACCGGACTAAGATAACAGAAATTGACAAATTTATTCCAAACTATGTAAATTTAAAAGGCCAAAAGCTCCCCTCAGCACAAAGTGTAAAGAAAATTCGCTCCACAAAAAAATCAAATAAACTAAACCCTCGACGAGAAGAGGTGATCCTAATTTATACACCCACTTCAAACTCCTCTGACTCAAAGACTAATCGACCTCAAGAGCTTTCAAGTGGCCCTTATTTAAACAGCTCAGCTACAGAGAAGGAAATCAAAGGGGCCTGCAGATTGGACTTGAATATCAGAAAGCAAGAAGTAAAAATCCACTTCAAGTGCCGTGTGAATGAGAAAGGCAGGAAATAAAAGAAACTACTGGATGATTTCAAAAGGCTGGGTGGAGCTGAACAATCATTTTGATTTCTAATCCAGCGAGATAAGAGTGAGCTAAGCTGAACTCTCCTCTTTTTCGGTGCCTGATGAAGACTAAACGCACAAACTTATCTTTCATTTCATGGCTAAATATTTAACCTGATGTTGAGATTGACTCCAGGTTTTCTCTAAGCTTTAATGCATCGATTCAGACTTTTTTAATTAAGTTTCACTGACTCACTTGTGCAAACTTGAGTCAAGAAACATGCAACAAACACTTTACTTATAATGACAACTGTGCCGCCTAATGTGATTATTTTTGCCACAGCAGCATTAAAGAGTGAAGTGGGAAAAAGCCGAGACTCTGTAATGGAGGCAAACCAGCTTACCTCAGCGTTGCGAAACACTTTGAGCATGTCTGTGTCGAACGCTTCCACCGTCTTATAATGGCCGGTGAGGATTTGCTTCTCGATGGTGCTCAGGTCCAGAGGGTCGGACACCTTCTCGTAGTACTGGCTGTTCCTGTCGGCACATCGGCACAAAGGCATTCAGTCCCCGGTTAAAAGTCCTCGCCTCTGATTACAACAAAAACAAGCGTATGAATCCGTGTCGGCACTCGCTGAGCCGCTAGAGCAGCTTTAGTGCAAGAGCTGCTTGTGTTTTGACACCAGCTGATAGCCATCAATCCTGGACAACACACGCTTTCACGGCTCAAATGCGTGGCGAAAGATAAAACTGTTACACTGTGTGGACGCTGTACACAAACACAGAAGTAACAATGCTGAGAGGAAAGCAGAGTTTCACCTCTTCCTGGATGGCAGGTTCACCAGCGGAGCAGCAAGGATTTGTCCCGATGAGTCTGAAAATGACAAGGAAATCATTTTATTAACAGCTTCATTTTAACCATTACGGTATAAAAAGATGAAAACATTTACTCAACATTTGTGCAGACGCTGAAGTGGATTTTCCACAACTATTCCGGACATTTATGGTGACAAATTTGATTAAAAAAAAAGAAAAAAACAAGCCTCTAAAGGGAGTGAATTAGCTCGTATGCAAGCTGCGCAACAGCGGAGTGCGTCTAAAGTTTAGAGGGACCACAAACTCTGTCCAAGACATCAACACTGTTGTCTATGAGAAATTTGAAAAGGTCAACATAGTTCCCGATATATGCTGGACTACATAAGTTAACTTTACCGGGTTAATTATTACCAACTGGCTGATAGCCTCCTTACTTCTCTGTTCTGCAGCTAGTAGCCATAGCTAACAGGAGAACATCACACATACCGCACATTTTATACCTCATCAACTGCCCTGTTGACTCAATTTAATCAGCAAAGAAAATATGATCCAAAAATCCATAGAAGCACACAGGTTCAACCGGACTGCTGCACATCTGGAAAGTTTACGGCAACGACCTATCAAAGGTTCAAACTTCCACCGAGAACATGAATACTTCCAGCAGGAAGTGCTACCCAAAATGACAATAAAAAATAGTCCTACTGGTTTTTTATTTTGTTATTCTGCTCTCCATCAAAAAAAGAAAAAAGGTTTAATTTCCCATCAACGTCAAAAACAGAGTCTGTAATGAGCTTCAAAATTTTGTATCCCCAACAAACTCAAGCTTGAGGTCAGCATCTCAAACTTGAGTTAAATTAAGTGTTTTAAAACTTTATTAGTAAGTAGATGATTTGGTACAACATGCCAGTGGCCTGTGAGTTGGTGAAAAAGCAGAATAAATCATGGCGCTTCCCTCCGCTGACCTTTGTAGCTGGTGATCATGTCACAGATCTCTTTGAAGATGTGCGCCAGACGCGCGGTACGAGTCACTTCTGTGTTTTCTTCAGCGGCAGCGAGTCTCCGAGTCCGAACCGACCGCGACGTCTGCAGAGCTGAGAACTGGGTCAGGAACACATCTAGAGAAAGAACCGATGCGTGTCAGAAACAGTTCCTGTTAGGCAGCAGAAAAGTAAAATCAATACCAATCTTAAGTGTTTTTTGTTTTTTGGATTGCTGCTTTCCTTCAGAACTCCCTGCCTGTGAACTAACCTGACTTGATGTTGCCATCGTCTCGGATAACTCCTCCCCAGCGAGCGTACATCGAGATGCTGCTGGGGTCCCGCTCCCGTTCTCCCTCTCTCTTCTGAAGCTCCTGTTTCTCTCTCATCTTCTCCCAGTTTCGCAGGAGAAACACGCTGTGCTTCAGCACAAAGTTTCTGATCATGGCAGGAGAGAAGAAGTCAGTGAGTATGGAAGTTTAGCTTTTATTTAATTGTAGCTCTACAAGGTGTAACTGAACCTTGTATAACTGAAAATGATTTTATCTAACTAATCAAGGGTCAAATGATACTTTTTAGACACTGCTCTGCTTAATAAGGTGGTAATAAGAGAGAAAGTGCTAACCACAGTAAAATCCCCATCAATGCAAGTAGAGATCATTTGTAAAATGCAGCTTAAGGTAGATACCTCTATTAAAACAAATGTTGAATACAAAAGTCTGCTAATATAACATATTGTAGTCACAGAATTTAAAACTAGGCTTTAAGGAAACTCGTACCTCTCTCTGTTAGACATGGGCTTCATGAGATGTGGATAAAACTTGTTGCTGTCGCTGGACTCTTCCTCCTGAAGTTAAAGAAAACCAAATTTAAGACCATATCTTAAACACAATGAAGTAAGAAGAAAACCCTTTTCAGACAATTCTGTGATACTTCATAGAAACATTGTGAGCCAAGAAGAGGAAATAGTGCCACCAGTTTTCACCCAAATCCTAACTTAGATGACAAGATGTCAACAGCAAGCACTGAAAATAAATAATCCGAAAAAATTCTCAAATGAACTTTTCTTTGACGAAAGCATTACTTGGACCACTCACTCTCTTTTTGAGTTGGTGTTTTGACTTCCTCTTCTCCTTGAGTCGGCCCAGCCTCCGAGCGCCTCCGGTTTTTCCCGGGAGGCCGTTGATGCGCTGGCTCTTCCCTCCGATGATTCCCCGGCAGCTCTCCGAGCCGCACTTGCAGACTTGCTGCAGAGAGAAAAAAAAAAGGAGAAACAAAGTGGGAAGAAAGTTACAATTGGTATAAAATCCAGATAAATGGGTTCTGCAAAGAAGGAAGGAGCAGAAAAATGTATTTTTAAGACTAGAAAGAAAATTTTAAGACAAACAAATGAACCTACTGACCAGACATAAGTAACTGGTTGTTGTGTATTTCTTTTGTGCTTTTCTACTGGAAGGGTAAACCAAGTTTAATCTCAGATCACTGAGATAAATAAACACGACTTGGCTTATCTCAGTTTTCTGAGCTAAACTTAAACTTGAATCAGTTTCAAATGACCTGCTTTCCTCGTCACTATTAATAATTTACAAACTCGTATGATGAAATGAAAATTGTTACAGAAAAAAAATTGAGGTGAAAATGTTAGCCAACCTGTTCCTCCGTGTTGAAGGAATGAAAGTTGTAGTCGTAGGTGAGTTCAGTGCCGCTGTGGATGTCCTTCAGAGCAAAGAGGCCGATTCTGTAAACCCCGTTCACTGACCTGCAAAACGAGACAAAGTGGTTTCTTACATAAATGCATAAAAACCTGTCATTTTGCCCCCTTTTTTTGTTTTTTTTTTTTAAACATTATACAAAGGTATTTGAAAGATGTTGCATTATCAAGCAAGCATGCATTTAAATATGATCTGTTTGTGCATGCTTGCATTTCAGTTTTAAAATTAGAGATGCTCCAATTTTTATATGACTAGCTCTTTTTTTATATTATTCAAATATAAAGGCACCAGCAACCCTCCTGACCCCACTAAGTGACAAGGGTGTAAAGAAAATGGATGGATGGATATTCAAATATATAAAAACTACTAATGTCCACCATTTTCAGTGTTTAAATACATTAACCAACAGTTTGAGCACTGATCAATCTATTTAGAGCTTTATAAAAATAAGATTTTTTATTTTTTTTTGCACAATATAGTCCACCTAATACTAAAAAAGCAAACGCATATGGTCAACATCAGAACTGACAGGTCAGACCTCCAAGAAAAAAGAAAGAAATGGCATCAGCTGGGAAAGCAGCCTGATCAGAGCATCCATAACTAAAATTTTTAATTTTAAGCTTCTGTAACTACATAATCCTGCTGTTAAATGCAGAATGCTGCTTTAAAAACACAGCACTGTTACTTGATAAAAATGGTAATCAAGCCAAAAATACAATATCTGAGCATTTTAAAGCAAGTTTTTTAGCGGTTTTATTGAGTTGTGGAGGATGAACATCAAAGTCTACCAAAGATTGATGGAAAACAAATTTAGATATCCTTACTCCAGGAGTCTAAGCTTTAATAAAAACGTCACACTGACAGCTCCACTGAGACTGAAGGGTCTTTATATTTTTTCTCCTGTCCAAAAGAAAGCTGTGTCCCAGCACTACTATTCCTTAAAGAACAAAGACCATTATTCTGTTTGCCAGGCGCCTAATAATTTATTCCGTCAACAGGCGGAAAAAAGCTGCTTCAGCACATTGTATTCAAGCACCAAAGCTGTATCTAAGGCCCGGTCTGCTTGCAATCTCTCTTCTGTGACAAGATGAACGACTTGACTGGCTTTGTGCTGAAAATCCCCCAACCTCGAAGAGGATTTTCTAATATTTCAGCTCCACATTTCGTCCCCACAGGTTGGCGTCCTACGTTATGAGAGGCATCGCGGTTTGAGGGCAAAGGCCAAATCCTCCGAGGGCGAAAAAGGTGATGACAAAATGTTTCAGATGGTTTCACTTGTGGAGAATCAGGCTCTGTCCAGACAAGCCTGTGACATGCAACACGAAGCGGCTCTTGGAGGAGCGGTGAACTGTTTCGACAGGGAGAAAGTGACCTAAACGGTTTATGAGGCCGCGTAGTGTCGAGAAGCAAGGTGACCTCATCAGATTACTGCCGCAAACAAAATTACAGGGCTGCGGCTTTGAGGTAGAGCCTTCTCATTTCCAAAGAGGCACACCTGCGAGACGCGCTTTCAGTTATCCAAACTAGATCAACGTTTCCATGGTTGCACTCTAGCAACTTATATATGTTTTAGGTTACACCTCTGGCTTTTTTTTTTTTTTTAAAGAAAGATTGTATAGGCAAATACTGACAGAAACAGCTGCATAAAAGCAACGTTAAAGGGGCAATAAAAACCTTAAGGTTGTTCATCTGCGTGTTTCAAAATCCAGATGTTTTCCAGACATAAAGACACTTTTGATCCATTTTAAAAGCTCGAGAGCAAATTTCACAAAATGTTTCCACCTGCAAAAATGCATCTGCCTCTGAGCTCTTCGTAAATTAAGTGATGACATCATTAAAATGCACAGATCTGACTTTAAAAAAGTGAACGCACAGCTTTAACATCAGCACTTCTGCTCTTCTCAAAATAACAAATGATGGATGAACTCCATGTAGGAATCTTGTTGAATGCTTCAAACCTAAGTTATTCCATATCTCTCACCTATTGGCTCTTGTTGTCTGAAATTGTTTGTGAGATTTCTTAAAGGGGCGGTACTATGTATTTTCACATAGCACCATTTTATAGAACATCTATGTTACCTTCAAAAATAATTAAATCAAGTCTTGTGTAAGAATCTAATATCAGCAATTTAAGATATTTCCTCCCTAGTCAGTTTGTCTACTAAAGAACATAGAAACCTGCACATCTGTCCTAAATTGCCAGAAATAAAGTAGCTTTCAGCTAAACGGGCAATTTCCAATCTAATTACTGACTGATGTGAGCACTTAGAAAACCAAATGCTGTACTGTAAAGCTGTAACAACTTCCAGCTTCTCTCATGCATCTTTCTTCATCTCCACAGCTTAATAGTCGTTGTAATTCAATTCAACTGGCCATTTAGAGCAGCTTCAGGCATATTAAACTTAACCGAAATGGAATATTTAAGATGCACAGAAGCAATGGAAGCAGAATTAACCAGATTTGGAAGAGCGACCAATTCCCAACACCTTGCAGCAGAAGCTCATCCAGGAAAGTCTTAGATACATTTATTTCAGGACAGCAGAGAAGGGCTTTGAGAGAACCCGCTTCAAGTTATCATGACACTCACCACTTCTGCATCTCGCAGTTGGGTTCACAGCTGTGGTTTATGAAGCGTGCCTCGTTGCCCATATGGAAACTGTCAATCACCATCCCGCTGTCGAGGTTCAAACAGTAGTGGCCGTTGTGGTATTGCTCCATCATTCGGTTCCTAAAACACACCAGACACCAAGCGGAATAGCTTCAAACTCAGGACTCGTGTCTCCTTTAGAACGAAAGAAGCCGACAGAAAACGGTCCGACGGTCTCACCTGAACTCCTGCTCGCTGACCACTTCCCCCAGGTATTCGATGATGAACTGCCCGGCTCGGAGGGACTCTTTAGTGCGGATTCCCCAACCTTTTCCCTCGGCGCGGAAACGCTCCAGACACTGGACCCACTCGTGTCTCTGGATGTGCTGGTTGTCGCACTGGTCGCCGCAAGGACAGGCACTGGGGGAGCACTCTGCAAAGCTCATCCTGGGAAAATCACAATTAGAGTTTTTTATTACGATTTTTGGAATTCTGTTCGTAGAACAACTATTACTCAACAGGCGTCGTCGTTAAGTTTCTGTACCTATTCAAGCAATCGTCCAGGCATCCTTTTTCGGTTGAAGTCTCTGGAGCTCTGCAGTTGCAAGTAGTCATTTCGTACCCGTAGAGAGGCTTCACATCTACATACACGTCTGTGGTGACACATAAACATGACAGTTACGGGTCTTAATGGTTCCCATACAGTTTTCATGTCACAATTCAAAGGTTTTCCGGCACTGATTATTTGCTCTTCACTTTAATTTTACATAGAACAAAACGTTTGTCAGAAATTTACATCAGACTGAGAGTAAATTAGGGAGATAGAGAAATAGACAGAACTGTCAATGAGTCTTTTCTACACGTAGTTGGACCTGAAAATCATTTTAGATTCTGTATTTTTTCTAAACTTGTAGAACTTTTTGCAGCAGCTGCTACATAAACACTTATTTGTCATTGGCAAACATTAACAGTGGCCTACTCAAAGTCCACACCAGGATTTTTTGATTAGAGCAAATGCAAAGTTACTCACTTGATCTGATCTTTTTGTAAAGAGGGACATCAGGTCTCTTGTAAAGCTAAAGAGTAAACAAAAAAAAACAACACAGAAATTTTAATTAAAATGGTATATAAAAACAAATAAACTTTTTTAAAAAAAAAAACGTCCTGCTTAACAAGATGCCTCGCCTGATCATGTTTCCACAACCATAAGATGTCGTAAGGCAACTGGAAATCAATCCTCTTTTGTCTCAGGTACTTCCCTGTAAAACAAAAACAAAAGCCGTGAAATAACATAAAGAAAAAAAAATTAAATATCACACCGGAGCTTTTATCTCCCTTCAAGATTATCTCAACTTACCAACATGTATTGGAGCAGGAAACAATCCATATTCATGCTCTCCAGGTATGTATTCCAGCTTCTCCTTTTTTAGCTGCAAAAGCTGACTGCGAGGGCTTTAAAAAACAAAACAAAACAAAAAAACAATTATACTATATTAAAGCATCCCTTTAAAATGTAGAAAACAGCATCATGAAGAAGAAGAAAAAAAAACACTGAGTAGGTTCTCTTTGGGACTCACTCCTCAGTCTTGTACACATCAGAATAGAGTCCTGCTTTCTGGAACTTCTTCTTTGGAAGTCGAGCCGCTTTCTTCTCTCGCTGGCTGCTGCTGCTGATGGGTGCAGCTTGCTCCTTGGAGACGGCGCCTGGAAGTTCGGTGGAGCACTGGCCATCCGGCTTGCTTTCTGTGGAACTACAGATAGAACCAAAAGTTAGGGAACAACAAAACGTAAATAAATATTGTTTAAAAACCCCGGTAGCTGAAGCTTTAAGGCGTGGCATACCCCTGAATGTGCTGATGCTCCTCCTCTGCGGGCCAGCTTCTTCCAGTCCCGGTTCTGGATCTTTGCAGCATGTTCGTCTGGCTCTCCTCTCTGTCGTGCGGTTGCTCCTCGACTTCCTCTGCCTCCGGGTCTTCTTCGGCTTGCTCTTCCTCTTCTTCGTCCCCCTCGGCCTCCACATGCGCCCTCTTCTGATCTTTCCTATGCTGACCCTGGACCACGGACTCAATAGCATCTGTAACGGTATCCTCCTCCCACCCTCTCTGACCGGCTAGCCGCTCCACCCCGCCGTCCCTGTGCGGGGTCTGGGTTAACTCCACCTCAGGGGGCGGGGAAGGAGGAGGGGAGGGCAGCGGGTACTTCCTAGGGCGGCCCGGGCCCCTCTTCTTCACCACGTTGTTACCTGTTCGAGCCTGTCTCTGCAGCTTTTTGGCACGCAGAATTTTGTTGACGTGATGCAGGCTGTGCTTGGACGTCTGAACCCGATGAGAGCGGTGGGAAAGGGAGGCGTCCAGGCAGAAGTCCTGGGAGGGAGACAGGCAGGAAGGACCCGGAGAGACATGGGAGTGAAACAGAGAGGACTGGTGGTGGTGCAGCTGCTGCCGGCTGTGCAGGGAGACCTCAGGTCCGTCGGAAGCCGCCGGAGCAATGCCTCTGGACTGAACCGATGACCCTGAGAAATCGAACACAGAAACCCACCACAATCACATCATTATTTGATATGCATGGCTAAATATCAAAGGAAAAACACATTGTTAAAAGCAAATCCCACGAGAATAAAGAGCATATTAATAACACGATGATTATTACAATACAGAGTGAACTAATGTTCACACAATTCCTTTCTCTATCTCGACTTCACCTGTCATGCTTTTTTAATCATTTAAAAAGAGCAAGAACTGCTTCATTTTTAGACTTTTTAACCTACTTTAATAAAAAGCGTATCCATTTTTCCTTCATGCCATTCTTATGTCCTAACGTCCTTCTGATGAGACGCAGTAAACGCTGCCCGAAGGAAACCCTGAGCAGTGAATAACGAAGCGCAGACCCTTCCCCCACCTTCTGTTGTGCAATGCAGTGTACACACAAACTGGACTGACTGGAAATATTTTGGTGACAAACATATAAAAAAAAAATAGGCCAAGCAGAGTTTCTGCTTCGAGGAGGTGGGAGTTTCTCATGCCACCATGAAACTGCCCTTTCTCTTAACACTGCATATTAGATGGCCAAGTGGATAATCAGCTAATAACTTTCTATATCTGTGTTGCTGTAAACAGAGGAACTATAAGCAGAACAGAGCAGCAGTGGGAATAATTGTTTTTCTCATTTTAATAACAGCAGTGCTTTGAATATTTACATAAATGCATTGAAACACCTCAGAGCTTTAACTGCATGATTTGGTGTGATGGAGTGAGAATATACTTTTACCTCTTTATTTTTAATTAAATAAAAGGATGATTGACAGCAAGCTACATATTACTTTATGAAAAAAAATGGAAAAAGATTACTTTCCTGTGTCCCGCCCCAACATTTAATAAATGAAGTCTGCCCAGACTATTTAAAAAGATTATAATCTGCTACAAAGTGCAATCACATCTAAATAAACATGAACAGGAGTGGTGACAAGATTTAAAGTTAAAAGAAATATTACATGTAATCCAACCTATTTATAAAGGAATTTGCCTAAATCTTGAAAATGTATGAGTGAAGGGGTGAAAGTTCAGCACATATCTGTTGCCAAGACAGCCAGCTGGGCACAATCCAGGAGGAATGCTCAGAACTGCTCGACTCGTCGGACTCACTCTAAGTTTGATACTCTGTACAGGTTTGGGAGCTGCTGGTGCAATTATCTTAAGACCTACAGAAAAATATTCTGATTTTTTTCCAGGATTTTTTTTTTTTTTGCAATATTTGCTCATCGCTAGAATTTTCTAGCTGAGTTCTTTTTCCAGCATAAATTAAACAAACTACTGCAAGAAACTCAAGTGTTTCAATTCTGCACTGCACCAATCTTAGATTAAATTAATCTACTTGTTCTGGTGAGAACAGATTTTCATGTGCTGAAAGTAAAATTAAACCCCTTATGGTGGTTACTGGGAGAAATATTTGCCCATATTCAAAATAATCGTATTTTAGACCGCAAGTGGACTAATCTGCACCAAAATAATCTCGGCTCCCAAGGGAATCAGAATTAAGACACAGAAATGCTTCTTTTTTTTTTTAAAGCAACGTTGACATAAAACTTCATCGTACTGTGCAGTAGTACGTGTTGCCAATTGTGCCCACACCAGCCTTTTCCATTTCCTTCTCCCCTGTCGGTGTGTATTTATCCGTTCTGTCATTCCCTCCTCGTCTTGTGCTCTGGCCAATTCCCCAGATTCTCCACTCTTGGCCTTCTCTGCTGTCACCATGCCGTCTGTGACCGCCGGTTGACCCCAAGTCCTACGCTCTAATCCAGGATTACTCGGCTTGTTTTGAACTGCCTCCACAGGGACCTTTTAACGTCCCATCTTACTCAGCAGCCATGCATATAAACACAGGGCTACGCTCATTAACACGTTTTACCAGTGCTCACACAGAGCATCGCTGCATTCAGAGTGAAAGTGACTTAGCGTGCAGAGGATTCAACTTTGGGTGTAATGACATGATATTGGGTTCATCTTAAAAGATAAAATTTATCCAGGCAAAAAAAAAAAGGCCTTTATTTTCCGCCACCTCAACGAAAAATATCACAACGTTTCAATATCAGAAGATCTGTTACAGTTCTACAAGCAACGTTAGCAACATTACTTCAATCCAGGTGCTGGGCAGATCTATAGACTCAGATTGCAGTCTTTTGAGAGAAACATCTGGGATAAATGTGTTAGCAAAACACTTCCAACTACGTTAGTAGTCTCTGAAAAAAATGCTGCATCGATCTCCTTCCAAATGCATTTTGTCACATTACAACAACTATGTGATAAACCAACACAAATTAGTGCATAACTGTCCAGTGGAATAAGAATCTAAAAGATAAAGTGTACATTTATATTCAGCTCTCCGGAGTCAAACTTTAAAATATAAATAAATAAATAAAACATTGTAACTGCAGCTGCAGTCTTGTCTAGCAACGTCTTGATCAGCTTTCCACATCAGAACGCTCAAAGTTTGGCCATTTTCCTCCATGTAACCACAGTCAAGTCAAGCTGGATGGACAACAATGCTTTAAATTGTTTTTTAAAGTCAATTATCAACTGAATGTAGCTCTGGGCTTTGATTGGGTCATCCCAACACATTAATATACTTTTATTGTAGCTCTACCACAGTCTCAAGCCTTCTGCACTAATATTGTTCTTTTTTCCCCCCACATGGCAGTTGAATGCATAGGATTTTATTCAAAGTTATCAAATTTAAAGCAGCTTAAAGTACCTGGCACTTTGTAAAACTGTTTAAAATCAAAGTATCCTTTTCCTTACACTTCAGTAATTCAATACTTTGTTCAACCTCAAAATTTAGATAAATTCCTGGTCATGTGACAAAAAAAGTGAAGAATTAGAGAAGCGTTAAGACTTTTGCAAAGCAATTAAAAGTAAACACATTTCAAGTTACCAAATCAAATACTCAGTGTCTATAGAAGATATATACACTTCATAATCAACTTTCGCTGCCTTTTGGATCTTATTTTAATTTTTCAATGGCAGACAGTTGTGAGGACTACACATGCAGAACTTATATTTTAGAAGTTTTGTTTGTTGTAGTCACAACTGAAGCATGTCGGGCTCCGGCAGCAACCGCAGAACAACCTCCAACACACAATAAAGGTTTCATGATGCACACATTCACCCATGTGTGGAGATCAAACAAGAAAAAATATGCCGTAACAAGCTTCAAGTTCATAAAAAATGTGGGGTTTCCTATACATTTTACATTTTAAAGTCAACCTTTATTAACTGTGTTCCACAAAACAGAAGAAAAACACAAGTTGTCTTCTGATTTGACAGAAAATGCTTCATATTTTATTTTGTTTAAACCCCCTTATAATTAAAGTTTGTTAAATAATTGTTTTTTTCCCTAAATAGACCACAAACCTTTGACACTTTTAATCTCATTTTACATTTTCATAAAAAATGTTATTACGTTTTTACCTTTACTCTACGAATAATGGCAGTTAACAGCTGCTCTACCTTCTCCCCCCCACCTAACTCATATATAAAATATTTTTTAAAAAAATGCAATTTTGGAAGCTGGTTGCATTTCAGCCACTTAGATCAAATGCAACTTGACACTATTGGTGGTCAATCCAATTCTTTGAAGTTGGAGTATATTTGGTATATTAAAATAGGCAGGTTTAAGAGTTTATGGAGAGAGTGAATTAATCCACTGTATTCTTTTCACCATTATTATTTCTAGTCTTCTCAATAAAGTTCCTACATTTCTGACATTTAGGACATTAGACAACATACAAATTGGTGGGCAATGGTCTTCCTGTTATATCACCAGCTTTAAAACTGTGGGAAAGTGTTTGGTTTCTTTGTAAAATAGAAAACTACAATAAAAAGATGCCTTTAAAGCTTAAAATGAAATAACTCTTTTCATTTATTCACTTCATTGAATTATTAATTTTAATAGTCATCATTCTTTGGAGATTGAGTGACCATAGACTATACAGACTATAATCATGAAGAGATTAAACTAATTAAAAGGGGGAAAAAATTCACTCTGAAAAGATAACATGCATGTCATGTCAAGGATCTATTTGGAGCGTAAAACTGGACTCACCTAAATCTCTCCTTTCAGCTGACGTCGAACGGTCCTTTCTCATTGGACGATCCAGGTGAGAAAAGCCGGAGCTTTCTGCAACTATCTCACTCTTTCTGCTCCTTCCTCCCTTCAGCGAAGTCCGTGTCAGAGCTGAGGCAAACAGATTTGTCAGATTAGGAGAATCATGAGCTTCTACGTCCTCTGTGGGAGTGAGAGGCTCGTCATCCTCGCTGTCTGAGCAGCCTGCAGGCTCTCCTGCTCGTCCATCTGAGAACGAGCCCTGGCCGACGGCCATCTGACTCCGTGAAAGCTTAGAGTAGTCTGCGTCCGTGCTGCCCATCCGAAACCAGGACGCAACGCCGTGATGGCCCTTTGAGCTGCTGTCCAGTGTTAGTCTAGACGGTCCTAGACAGGACATGGAGCTCTCTTTGCGTTTGTATCTTTCTGCAGATGAAGATGAGGAGGAGGAGGGGGAGTTGGCAGAAGCTTGTTTACTCGTAGTGGTGCCTGAGGTATCCCTTCCAAACCTGCATCTCTGTAACGACTCGGTCATTCCCAGACCTACGACTCGCTCTCCTTTGCTAGCGGCTCCTTTGTCAGAAAGTCCTGCGCTGATCCGGCTCGCCGATCCGCCCCTCGGCACTTCCTCCCGGTCTTCCTCGGAGCACCGCTCTCTGTGTTTGTGCCTGTGTTTGTGTTTGTGATGCCAGTTGAAGGACAGCTCGGAGGACATGGGTGGAAACAGGACGGGGGGCCTCCCTCCGCCCAGGTACTCCTGCCTGAGCAGCTTATGCTTCTTCTTGTGGAACTTTGAGGGGTTTAGGAGGAGATGCGAGGGGTGGTGATGGTGCATGTAGGACGTGGGTGGAGGGGGAGGGAAAGATGGTGAGTGGTGGGAGTGGTGAGAGGGAGCTGTGTGAGGTGACTGGTGGTGGGGGTGAGGATATAGGGCGTTTGCAGGAGGATAGCCTCTGTAATATCCCAACCCCAGGGGCCCTGAGGAGTAGGGGACCCCATAGGAGGGGTGGTAGAAACCTCCACTGGAGAGGGGGAATCCAAGGCCGGGGACAAAAGGGACCTCAGACATGGATTCTCTCAACTTCGGAGGCCGTCCGCGTTTCTTCTTCATGTCTGGTTTACGGACGTAGTGCAAAGGGTCACAGGAGTACGCGGGGTGAGAGTAAAACCTGCCAAAGTTAACCCTGAAGATTGTGGGAAGGAGGTCCCTGTGAACGTAATGATGAGGAGGGGGGCCGCTAGGGCCCCCGAGTCCGCCAGCAGTTCTGCTCCCCAGTCCTGGCATCCGACTCGTTCCTGCCACCATGCTGATCCCACTGCCGAGGCGGTGCCCCGTGGAACGGTGCGATATCCGAATCTCACTCAGCATCACGACGATCTCGTCCAGCTCGGCCAGAAAGTCGGGGTCAAGCCGTCGGGACCGCAGCTGCAAGTACTTCTTCTTTCGTTTCCTCTTCTGCCTCTTCATCTTGTCGTAGCCCGGGCATCCGTGGTTGCGGCGTTTGCACTTGTGCTTGTGTTTTTCCTTGTGTCCCAACAACGTTGAGGTGGGAGCCGCCGGATGCGGCCTCCTGGGATCAGGTGAAGACCTCGTTCCATGGGGCGACGGAGATGGCGAGGGGTGCTCTATGAGCATGGCAGAGTGGCGGCGCCTGCCTCTGGAGTTTAGGCCCATTCCCGGGGCCATTGCTGAGCTCATTACACCGGGCATTAACAACCCACCACCCATTGCTGCTGGCAAAGCGATTCCGCCCAAGCCTGCTGTCCCTCCAGCTTTCTCTCCTCGGTCAGATGTGCTGTTGTTGTCTGTTCCTATGCCGCTGTCGCTGGGAACCGTCTCCTCACTGTGCGACTCACTGACTGGTGAAGGAGTGGCTTCCTTTAGCTCGCTGAGAGGAGCAGGGGAGGTTGGGTGGAGCGGTCTGGGAGGAGAAAGCTTATGATAATGAAACTGCTGCCTGTAATGATGATGATGAGGGTACCCGCGGCAAGAAGACTTTTTCTGGGAAGCTATTGTGGACGACGTGGAGCCCAAGACTTTACTGGGGACTGAAAAGGTTGGGGGAGGGAAGGAAAACGTGCTGTGGTTATGATGGGAGCTAGAATAGTGGGAAAAGTGCACCGAGCTGGGTTCCACAAAGCTGGCATCACTGATGGGGCTGTGGCCGCCACTCGACTGCGACAGGGAGGGTGAGGGAAACACCTCGGAGGACAGGTGGTGCTGCTGGGACTGCGAGTGGTGATGTAGAGGAGAAGTGGTGTTCGGAGACAGGAAAGGCTCTGGTGACGAGCCAGTGAGACTGGATACAGATTTTGGTTTACGTCCTCTCCTCTTACCCATGTATATTGTTCCCTTTTTACTAACGTTAATTTGCGGCCCTAATTTCCCCCCAAAAGAAGCAGCCAGGGAGGACAAGGACTGGGTAGTAGCTTCTGTAGAGTTAACCACTCCGACCGTGTTGTTTTTAGGAGTTTCCTCCGTTCTTGGACCCAACAGGATTTGATTCAGAATACGCTTCCGCTTCACGCTTTTCATCTTATTGATTTTGCCAATAATAGTTTTCATAATGAGCTGCCCGTTTCCTTTGCTACAGAACCGCTTGTCTCCCATGTCTCCTGCCTCAGGAGCCAACGTGGGAGGCTGACCCTCTTGGGGTAAGGTCGGAGGGAGGCGTTTGGGACGTCCACGTTTTCTAGGTATGGGCTTAGGAGGGTTTAGGTCTACCTCAGGGTGAAGAACAGGCGGGTCCTGCTCTTCTTTGGACTTCAGCAGAGACGAAAAGACCTTGGAAGAGGCCAGCTTATAAGAGGGGTTCCCTGGAGCTGGGGCATCGAGTCTTGGCATTTTGAACTTTGGCCGTCCCCTTTTCCTAGGTTGGGGTGGAAACAGCTGCGACATTGAACTGTGTGGCACGGGATTTGGTTTGACCTTATTCGGGTTTGGTGGTCTTCCTACTGGCCTTTTAACTGGGGGAGATAGCACTTCTAAACTTGAAGACAAAGACATGCTGGTTTTGTTCTCATTGAAAAGACCGTCCTGACTTGCTAGCAGAGTCTGCGGCTTGTTCATAAGCCAGCGAGGTTTTCTTCCCCTGCGTTTCTTTAGGGGTTTACTATCCTGCTCATCTGGCGAGTCCAGGGATGAATCGGGTGAATCGTCTCTATGGGGCGTTGGTGGGCTTTCTTTGTCATCTGGCTCAGATGCTGAAGGCACCCTTTGTCTAATGGGTTCAGGAGGACTGGCGGTTCGCCTCGGTTGGCTACTATCCCTGTTAGGACTGCGCTTTTTGGGACTGGAGCTTCTGCCCCTCTCCACATGCAGTGATTGATTACTTCCCACTTTATCTTTTCCCTCTGGTTTTCCTATTCCTGCTGTAGGAGGGCACTTGTTTAGGTCTCTGGGGCTGCCGCCGCCCTGCTCCCTCTCACCTGCCCTACTTTCCTCTGCCAGGGCCAGGGACTCCTGTGCGTGGTGTCCTTGTGAGGGAGCAGGGGAGCCCAGGTGACTTACTGCAGTCACTGTCCTCTGTTCAGCTGAGATGGAGGAGGAAGATGAAGAAACTGAGCAAGATGGAGAAGATGGCAAGCTGTGAGTGCCACGTGACAGTGACTTGGATAGACCACTAGAGCTGTTGCTGCCGTCGTAGTTAGCATCCTTAGATAAGACTGTGGGGCGGCTGTGAGTGAATGCAGGGCTGCTGCTGCGACTTCTGCTGTTGCCTATAGCAATACTGTTGTGGATGTTGGTAATAATAGCTTTCCCTGCCCCATCTGAGTCCTCCTTCCTCAGCTGCATCAGGGTGGGCAAATTTTCTGGGATGCCATCTCTGTTCCTGGAGCCATAAGGCCGACCAGGAGGTCTGGACACCGGCGGTGGAGGGGAAAGGTGCATTAGTCTTGAATATGTGTTCCTATTGGCCATTGCCCTGTCTCGCTGCTTGGCTGTGGGAGCCATGAAGCCTGAGCTTGGAAGAGGAGGACTTGGATCTGTCTTTGTGGGTTTAGTTGGTTTAGGAGTCTTTGATGGTGGGCAGGTTGCTATAAGCTGGGCTAATTTCTCAGTGACAGTGGGTGGTCCACAACTCTGGACACCCTTGTCCTTGTCTCTCTGACCTTCCATGCTATAAGTGTAATGAGGAGGTTTGACGCCGTCAAAGGTTGGCTCTTTTGGTGCAGTTGGTGGCGAAGAAGGTGAAGATGTCCTTGAGTTGGTTTGAGGAGTCGGTGTTTTCTTCCCAGAGGAATGAGTTTTATTGTCTGGCGGCTGTCGGTGAAGGTTGAGGGGTCTTTCTGATGCGGTAGCGACTGACTTTGTATCCGACTTTGAATCGGCCTTGCAGTCTACCTTTGATGGAGCCTGCATGAAAAATAATATATATGTAAGTGATGGCGACCGACACAAAGTAGCATGTAAATGTTGAACCTGGAAAGGAAAAGTTGCATGTTTATCACAAATAGAAATCTGGAAAGTGTGGCGTGCGTTTATATTCAGGACCCTGAGTCATCGTATTAAGGAAGGGAAGTTTACTGGAATTATAGCTCCGAGTGTTTAATCTCTTTCAGTTCCTAAATACTGTAATTATCTTTATCCAGCTGTTCTTTTCAAGATAGAACCAGCTCATCACATGGCATGGCAAGTGTTTTTTTTGGGGGCGTGGGGCATTTCAGATGTTAATTTCCAGGTTTTATCACAGCCTGAACTTTGATTGGGCCACTCAAATATATATGTTTTTCAAGCCAAGTCATCCTATTGTAGTCTTGATTGTACAAAGCTGGAAGGAGAATGTCCGTTCCATTCTAGGGTTGCAAAACATTAAACATTCTTGCAAAGGCAGCAATAATGACAAAGACTGCGTATATGCAAAATATGAATATTTTATTCTTTCCTCTCTTTCTGATTTCCTCTCTTTTCCTACACCCTGGGACATTTAGTATTTTGGGCAGTGTCACGGTGTCCCATGTGGGTGATAAATCAATTTTAATCAAAATTTCTCTTTTTGAAGATTAAATATTTGGAAAATCTTAATATTTTTTCACCAATGCACTCCTTGGGCTTCCAGAGTGACTTTAACCCATCGAAGAACTACCATCTTGTTTTTGAAGCATGTTTTACAGCTTCTACTCCAGTGGTTCTTAACCTTTCATGAGGTACCGAACCCACCAGATTCATATGCGCATTCACTGAACCCTTCTTTCGTGATGAATAAAATGATTTTTTTTTTCCAAATTCAAGACATTGACCCAACTTGACAATAGTTGGGTCACTTTAAGAATATCATTAAGTCTTCTTAAAAGGTGGAGTCTCTGAGAACAGTTCTTCAAAATATAGTCAGTGTTTTCAGCAAAGTTGAGCTGATTGTCCAGCAATGTCCCAAGGTACTTAAAATGTGCCACAGTTTCAACAGGTTGGTCATGGAGAGAAACTGAAACCACTTTAAGATCTTGTTTAGATTATTTAATTAGCTCTACATTCTTAAGAGAATTAAAAATTAATAATAAATAATCAAGACTTTGCGGTATTCTGATGTGGTAATGTAATTATATTAGTTGTGTTACCACCCCACGCCACTAGAGGCAGTAGCAAACCCAAAAAGATGCGACTAAGGAGCAGATTTAGAAGAACACAGAAAGCTACAGAATTTGGTAAAAACTGTGAGCTTTGCTGAAGTAAATAAAGACACAAGTTCAAATCCCTGCTGAGAGTGAAGCTCCTCCAATCAGAGCTCCTCC
>CAEGAF010062765.1:0-15145 GCA_903067075.1 Micropoecilia bifurca
CCAGAACCAGAGCCATGTGTCGAGGTGAGGCCGACTATTTCTAGCCGAAACCTCTCAGCCTCGCACACTAGCTCCGGTTCCTTCCCCACCAGAGAGGTGACGTTCCACGTTCCAAGAGCCAGCTTCTGTACAATACATTCACTAGTGAAAATGTTCAAGAGATGCAGGACAATGAAAACTGGTGACTTTTTTTATCTGATATATTTTACCGCTATTGAATTGTTCTTAACTTGCCAAAAAATAAATAAAAAAAAACATACAAGGTGAACATTTCCTAAACTGTCTGGATAATACATCTTGACATGAAACTAAATCTTAAAAACCCAGTGTTGCATCACCCTAAGCAGCCCAGTGAGGACACATTTCCTCTCTGATCTGAACTTGACACAATTTAAGAGCTAATCCGTTTTACAAGCTGCTGCCTAACAAACTGCTTTTTGCTTCCGACAGAATTCGCCGAACACCAGCAGAGCTGAGAAATCATCAGCACCAAGCTGACAGCTCCCCTCAAACAGGGTCCGCTTCAGGGCTCAGGTGTTATCAGTCTGAGTCACGTCACATAAATCAAAGTGTCTTCCACTGCCATGACTGCTTCCCCCAAACTGCAGCCAGCACATCTGGGTGCAGATGGGAGAAACTGATCCGGCCTGAGCTGAGCACAAATCACAGCTCCCGCGGATCGTCATGTCCACCCTACAGCCATACTTCTGCTAGGACAAGACGCAGACGGGTCGAGTAGCGGAGACAGAGTGGACGTCAACCTCGCCTTGTGGCTTCTGTCTGACAGATTCTGTCCTGTTTAGCTAATAAAGGTGGCGGGTGGCTTGTGACTGAATCAGGCTCTCACATAAACACTGAACTCAATACATACATTTACTGTTAAGTCTGACAAGAAGGCCAAAACAGAGGAAACATGTAAGGGGGCAAATGACTTTTTCCAAGTCAGATCGGATAGAGATCTTTGAGGATTGCATTGTATTTATTTCCATCTCTGTCCATCTTCCTTCCCTACACAATGATACTGGCACTTGCATTAATGTTACTCCTTAAACTCTACAAAAAACAGACAATTAAATCTTGATCATACATGGGATGCATTCACAAGCACCATTTCAGCTGCTTAGCCCTTTGAAGACGAGGTCTAAATGGCCATCCCGGTCAGCGCTCGCTATGAAACCATGTAACGACAGCTAGCAAAACTACTACTAACACTGCACATACCACCAACTCTAACTAACATACTTACAGTCTAAAGAACCCATCAAAAAACTCTTGGTGAAATCCACAGCATCGTTGCCCCCTTAGACCAAACAAAATAAGGTGGAAATGGTCGATCTTATTTCTGGCTCTATTTTGAAGTAAATAATCACAAAACCAATATAAAAACACCACTTTTATAAAGTTTGTAGTCTGTGCTGTCCAACAGAGTTGAAATGAAAACTCTGTATGCATCCATGTTATTACAAAGCCTTATTAATGCATCACATGCTTGTACGCTACACGGCGGGCAGCGACTCCCAACGGGTTTGCATCAAGGTTAGAGATAATATTTCTGCTTGTTCTGTTCGTTTTTGAGGACGGGACCTTGAGAAACGGCTGTCTTTACAAAGGGGGAGTTTCACAAAAGAACTGATGAGAACATTAAGCCAGACACGGGTTTCCTCCCTGCTTTCACTGCACAAAGGGAGGACAGTTCGGTGTTGCTGATAGTGGCATTAAAACTGCATTTTCCTCCACTCCTCAAAGTGATAGCCAGCTCGGTCACTCCTCGCCCTTCCTGATTTCTCTCCGTTCTCACCTGCAGAGATGCCCAAGAAAAACATGAGCCAGCAAGGCCTCGCCGTCACACGTGATGATACCGGCACATACTTCTAGGCACCGTATCTTCTTCCTCTGCAGATGCATCTTAATGGATACTCATCCATGTGCTTACAACGTTCTAGCCTTGACTGATTTCAGAATTAAGAAAAATACCTTGGTGTGTTTTTAGTGTGATTTGATAGAGGTTTGTACTGCTGTGGTACATCTACAAAATCACTCTGACAGGCAATCAAATATGAAATTCTGGGTCTACTTTAGACCATTTCTTACTTATTTTGGTAGTGTTGCAGGTTAGTTTTTACCAAAGGGGTCCATTAAAGTAGCCCTCCTTTAAACTTCCTTATCCATTGACAGCAGCACTTCTGTTCCAGGGTACGCTTCAGCCTTGGTTATTGCTTGGTTGTTCCTTTTTTGGTAAATGTATGGCTGCTTTCTGGAGAAATTGAAGCATCTGTTTAATTTGTACTGTTGGATCTGCATTTGTCAATAAGTGGTGAGTTCTTGGGTCTTCATGAACTTCACTGGACTACAGATTATACAGATACAATTGTACAGACATTTTGGCAAAATCCAAAATGTTAAAGGAGCTAGCTCAAACAAAAAGCTAGCTCAATAAAAGCTAGCTCAACAAAGCAAAATGTAAGGACTGCATTCACTTCTTTGGTTGCATCAGGCGTGCTGAATAAAGAACAATTCAAACAAATGGGCAGTTGACAGTAACATCAATTATTTTAGAAACATCAATCAAGAAAATTGTCAAAAGCATTCAGGGATACAGACAATAAGATGGCAAAGACCCTGGACAATTAGGTCAGAAGCATATTTTGTAGTTTTAAAGGAACAATGGCTTCACCACCTAAACCTGGTGGACAGATTAAGTGTTCTACCACTTTGAACACTTCCCAGAAGGCAAGTGTTCAAAAACTCTTACCACAGTAAATTGACTGTGACCACTCACCTCACCAAGACCACACAAACTTAACCTGTAACATGTTTTTTTCCAGAATTGTCTGTCATTTAGCTCCATCTATCCACTCCGTTCATAAAATCTGCTGAAGAGTTGGATCCCTACAGTATCATTTAGCATGTGTTTGTGTAGGGATGAAATGTTAACATTAATCTGCTGTGTTCATTTTCTGCCGTATTCAGTTTTCTACTAGGTTTACTGTGTCCTCTACCTGTTGTGTGGTAATCCAGACATGCCTTTCTTTCCAGAATAACGTTCATATTGTCTTTTTCTTCTTCACATTCACACAATAAAATCCCAAAAAAATGTGAAAAACAAGATATTAATTTTTTTTGTTGTTCAAATTTTAAGGTTTATTTGTGAGTTTTTCCAGAGACTTGTACCTCTCTGTGATAAGAGAATAGCCTGGGGACAGAATGCCAACAGACTGGACCCTCAGATCTCATCCGTTTCAATCCCACCGTGGTCCACCGGTTGCCCGGTCTGACCCGCAGCCTTTCTAATTTGGTGATGAGCTGTAAAGTGACCCGCCTGCCCCGGGTTGCAACAGGAGTGGGATTCCAGGGATGGGTGACACCGTAGAAGACACACACACACACACACCACCCTTGTCACTCTCTCCCAGTCCCCCTTTGGACCCATGGGGAGACCAAGGCACCTGCTCTCAAGGGCACCCCGGCATTATCCATCTGCAACCATCCAACTTATGGGTAAGGTGAGAAGCCAGGAATAATTGATGATGATGTCAGCAGTGCTGTCTGTTTGGGCAGAGCAGGAGACACTTCCTCACCCTCCTGCAGAGGGCTTACTGTCCTGGCACTTCCATTAGCGCTAATTGGTTTGAAGTTGACCATTCCACTGGGCGCTTAATCGTTTTTGATCTAGTGAAATCATTTTATTCCTCTGTTACTTTGATGTTTAGTTTGATTGGTTTTCTTAGTCTCAAACATTGCTTGCTTTTCTCTCTCCTGCTCAGCCACCTGCCCTCTTTATTGTTTCATTTTTTGGGGAGGTGAGGCCGGGGGGGCGGGGGGCTCAGGGAGATTGACTGACTCTAATCCAAGTCCACAGAAGAGGTTTAAAGCACTCTAGTTTCAGCTAATCTTCCAGCTCGGGCCCAGCCGGGCATGAAAGTCGCTTTTTCCATGATAGGAATGGACAAATAAAGGTTTTTCCCAGCGCTCCTATGAAAGAGGCCTGTGTGCTCTGTGGATTAGAGCCCAGTGTTTTCTGTCTCTGTTTCACAATTAGACTGAAATGGATGATGCCTCGGTCTGTGTTTATTGCAAATACTTTTTCTTTGTTTTATGCAAGACTACAAAATCATATATTTTGTTATATTACAAGAGCAGTTATGAAAGTAGATCTTCTTAATGAAAAATGTGACGTGTTGCTTTGATACATTCAGAATGAGCTAAAACCAACTTTTCCTTTTATCCTCCAGGTCAACATGCTATCAAAATGCCATCAGGCTTTAGATCTAAATAGTGCTGATGAATAAAGTTTCATATTTGTTTCTGTTTACTTCTTTCCTTTTCCTCAGTCTTCTAAATGCTATGATCACATGTCTCAGCGGTAAATAATCTCAGAATGTAATTGATAAGTATGAAACAACGTGTCTGAAAGGTTTGAACCATAAGGAAATGTCTCTTACAGATGTGCACATAAAGACTCGTTCTCCTTCGCAGAATGATTTGAACTCAGTCACAATGGATTGAGAGCATCTATGACGCTCAATTGTTCTGGTCTTGCGGTCTTGCCGCATTCAATTTTTTAATAAAATTTTGCTCCGGGCTTTGACTAGGCCATTATTGAAATTCATATTACTTGTGGCACTGGGGGGAGTGGGGGAGGGGGGCTGCTAAAGACTTAAGACTGAGGAGAATCATCTTTAGCAACACAACACAACCAGAGATTCAATATAATGGTACAGATTAAAATACTCTCAAGTACAGAGCTAAACCTAACTGAGAATCTGCGACTGTTCATAGAAGTCAATGTATTATTCACGTAAGAGTGATGAGTGAGAAAGACAGAGAGAGAGAAAGAGAAAGAGACGCGCTCCTGTGTGTGTAACTGCTTGTATGAAAGAGCGCGAGTGAGAGACGTTTTTGATCAGGCACTTACATGGGCAGCTCCTCCTAAAGCAAGGGGTCCTCCTTGAAATTCAGTTTCCCTGGCAACTCTTGACAGCACCGCCGTCTTCCAGACATGGTACTTATTTTCTAAACATTTTCTAAACATTTATTGGGTCGGGTTTCTTTTTTTTTGCTCTCTAGACTGACGGTGAAACCAGGTCGACAACAGCCGCCAAGTAACTATACTGTCTGTGCAGAGTTTGTAGTTGTAGCTGTGGGTTGTTGCTAGTGTTTAGCTATAGTTAGCCAGTTTGTTGCTCAGCTTGTCAGTCTTTCAGACATTGAGAAACTATTGTTTCGTGGATTTGTAAGCTGGTTAGGTTCAAAATTAGTTTAATCTTCCGGCTGGAGAATGTCATTGGACACCATTGGAGAAGATGGCATCGTTCAAAGAACTGATTAGCATAGGTTCATACTGCAATCAGTGCCCCTAATTTTTTTAGCTGCATGGATGAGACAGAGTGTTCGAGATCTCAATTGGCTTTTCTATTCCTAAATCATTATTTGGGTACATTCTTGCAGAAAAGAAAAATTCCGATGTTGAGAAATATTTATTTTTAACAAAGTCATCTTCTGTACAGTCCGCCCTGTTGATCCATTCAAAACAAATTTAAATGAAGCATTTTTAAAAATACATTTAAAATTGATCTGAGTATTTTGGAACTTCTGGTTAGTAATCAATTACTTTCTATTTCCCTGTGGTAAAAATAAAACCTGACATCAACGCCCCTGTTTTTTTTAATCCACTCATTCCATGATGGTACAATGACTCATAATTATGTTACCACAGGAAGATGGGAAAACATGTCCAAAGCTAACTGTCAGTATTTTCATGTCTTCATCTGGTATCCATAGGAACCATTAAAGATAATCAATCTGCCAAATGGCTCCTCGGGAGGCATTTCTGTCCTACCATCATAAATGTGAACATGTGGAGTTTTATGAACATTATAAGTTCTTTAAGTGGAACCTTGTGACTAAGTTTGAGATTGTAGCCAGATTGTGGAGACAGATGGAAAAGACAACTGCATAGTGTGGTGGAGTTATCTGTGATGCTGTTCTGTTTTTGGTTTTCCAAAGGCACTGGGAGCATGTCAGAGATGCTAAGATGATAAGATGAAGAGATGAAAGCATAAAAGAGGACCCAGAGCTGTGGAGTGTTTTTAAAAAAGAAGTAAAAGACTCACCGAGTTCTGTCCTGTTGCCAAAATGGATTGTTGCAAAGCAGCAAGGGATCCAATAATTGTACTACTGATGACGACTTTATTGAAAACACTTATTTCTCGGCATGGACTCTTGTTCATCACTGAATAAATATGCTTAGAACATATACAGTTAATGTCAACATTTTTCAGCGTTAGATTATTCTGCTCCAATACAAGATGAAGTTGTTTTAAGGCTTTTTATCCATTTTCAACTGGGGTGTGGTGAGAGTGCACTACTTTGACAGGAGTATTAAATATTTACAAGGTTGAGCTCTGGAAGATCTCCACTATGTACTAATAGTTAATCTCTGCCAAAAAATAATTGTTCTCAGTTTGGTGTGCACCAACTTGCTCATACCTCCCTAAACATGACTGACAGCTGATCCAGTCAGGGGTGTCATGTTTGACATGCTGTAACTCCTGTTTTTTTTTTTGTTTTTTTTTTTCTCCCCTGCTCTTAATCTCTTGTTGCATTATTGGGATTACAGCACAATAAGCCCTTCCTTGTTCTCATGTGTTAGCTGTATTCACAGCCAAATCCACCCTGTATCCAGAAGACCCATCACACCCAAAAAAAAATGCTTGGTGATGTACGATGACACTTGAGCTGTCAACCCTCTTGTGTCCCTTTGTGCTGAAGTGCCCAGGTAGATGACCTCACGGAGGAAATGGCTGATAATGCAAACAGATAAGGCTCCAGGTACCTGTTGACCACAGTCAGAACCTCCTAAATCAGGTCTTCCTGACACGCTGCTCCATCTGTGACTGGCTCAGCGACACCCACAAGGCATTGAGCCCTTATCTGCCATGGCCCCTGCTTAGCATTCACGCCATTCATGCGAACAATGCTACCGCTTCCCGCTCATTGGATCTGTGACTGACAGTGGGTGTTGGTGCACTTGTGTCTGACTTCAGCCTCTATCTGACACCGGTCTGTTTGTCCAGTCTCGATACCCCCACCAAGACACAATAAAGGGCGTGACGCTTCCCTTGCTGTTTTTTTCCAACTGGACCTTAGTAATGGAGCTTGCTCTCTATTCGGCACATCGGCTTCCTCCTCAGGAGGACTTGCATTAGAAGGGGGAGGGTCAGGACAGAAGGGCTGACTAATGGTGAGTTCACCACCTACTGACCAGCCCGCAAGGTAAAAATACCAATACGTTCAGACAGTAAAATAGTAACAGTAAAATAAGGGTTCTGAATAGATGAGATACGATGGGTTAGCCCTGAGGTTCCCAATTTTGTAAATAGTGATATTTTAATGCAACTTTGGCATTTTTAATTGACTTTCAATGCAACTTTTAGATCAACTTTGCATTAACAGTGTCATTATTTACAGAATGACACTTCATGACAACTGTCATAAACATTCATAAAGACTTCTTTATGTTCATGACAGGTGATATGTCATGTTTATGACAGTGTCATGTCAGTCTTCTGCAAACCCCTTCAAATAAAGTGAAGCAGCATTTGCGTTTGCCAGGTTTTGATCGCTGTGTCATAGTAACAAGTAATGAATAGTTCTTGTCATTTTTATTGCTATAATAGTACCCCAAACACCATGATAAAACTTTTAACTCCATATTGCCCAACCCTACCTATAATAAATAACATCTTCCCATAAAAGGATGATTACTAATGTTTGGTTTTATTCATATTTTTGAAAGTTGACTGACCCAACCAGCGATAGGAACCAGAAGAAGTGGAAATAATGAGTTGCATGAATCCTTCAGAAAATAACATGCAATTGAATCAAATTATACGGTAGATTTAAATAGCTTTATAGTTGCTCATTTGTGTAATTCATAAAAATACATGAAAAACCATTGTGTGAAATGGGCTTAAGGCGCCAAGTGGGGCACAAAATTAGGGTTTTGATTGGTTAAGCGGTGAATTGAGTTGCTGCTACTTTGCGCTTCATACAGAAATTGAAACGTCCAGTCGCTTTCTCTGGCGTCCCTGTGAAATTACTTTACTTTGTCTGAGAAATCGTAGCAGTTTCGGAGACCGTAACGTTTTACCGTCGGCCAAGCCACACCTAACTGGAACTTCTTCGCCAGGTGCCGGTTTTGGGTTTTCATCATTGGGCTCACGTCTCATGCTCGACTGGTCCGATATCGGAGCTCGCATCTCCGGATCCTCCGGATTGGCTCCCGTGAAGCGGGCCCATTACAAAGCTCCTATAATACACCCTTGTGATCGGCATGCCCCTCCCTTCCTGCTTGCTCTTATTTATGAATGGCACATCTTATTTCTGACAAAGGGGGCAACTCAGGTGGGTAGCTGCTGCTGGGATCACATGATACTCTGTACAGAGCGAGGAATGTGGACAGGCATCCCTCTCTCGCCTCTAAACTTTGATGCAGAATATCATAACGAATACGCCTGACACACGCTGCGATGAAGATGTGGGGAGGGGGGCTTTGCTGCAGTCGTGGGGCCACAAGGGGGCACAGATAGTGACTGTTTGATCTGGAGGTCGCCAGCCCCCTCGATGGTGTTGAGAGATCCTTGGCGGACGAGGCTGGCTCTTATTTAATAACATGAAGGGGAAGCAGACCTTTCTCTCATAATTAGGCCTAATTATCTGGTAGGTGTGGACAGACAGCCCAAGAAGAGACAAACTGCCTTTATCCACAGTCTTGGAGTCAGATTACGCCCAAGCTGTCTTATCTGTTTGGAGGCCAGCAGGAGCCTTGGTACTCTTCTTCTTGCTGGCTCCTGTATATTAACCAGTCAACCTGATTTATTACGGCCTGGTCCGTCGCACCCGGGTTTAATAATGCATCTTCATTACTCTTCTCTGTAAATCAGAGACACTTTTCCAGGATGTAAACCAGGCGACGCGTAGTTCTGCTGACCTGTTTTCCCTCTGCAAACCGATGCAGAACTCGTGTGGGATGGATCCAGTCGGCTGTTTGTAAAACAAGTCCCGTCTTCCACAGCCGAACTGGGAAGCAAAACGTTAACACTTGCAAGATTTCAATAGAAAGAATTTGACAGACGTCGGCCGGACTGTTTGCTCGGCCGCCTCCGTCAGTTGGCGAGCAAGGTTCTAAGGGCCCGTTTGAGTGACATCTCGCCGATGGTTTGTTTGTTTGCAGTATCTGTGTCTCTTTTCCCGAGCCGCCTGCATGTTTGTGTTTGGCTTTGTGGGCGACCCACTGGCAGCCACAACAACAGGAGCCATTGTTGGAGGCAGTTTCAGGGACTGGAAATGGCTGATGCCTGGGAAAAAACAAAACAAAAAGAGTGGCAGCACTCCCAGGAGGAACTTGTGGTTTTGGGGATAAAGTGGCAAACGCACTTATATGTTGCTTTGGTTCTGGTAGCATCTCAGTACATATGAGGTTTTCAAGTGTAGATTCAAGAAATCATCCAAGTAAAGGTTAAAAAAAACTATTAGGTGAAAAAGCTACTAAAGTCCAATTAGTTGACATGAAACATGAAATATTGTGCAAATATTGGAACTTCTGAATAGTAAAGTGGAAAATAAAGAAATCATTGACATATTTACCAGACAACCAATTAAGGAACAAGAAACATACATTTCCAAACCTCACTATTTCATAACCTTATAAACCTTTTGCACTGATCAGATGGACAATCTGAACCATCCAATTTTCTTTTTTTCTTTTGGCTCTGATCTGTGATTGGCAGGTTTAATACTGAGAAATTATATATTTTTTCCTTATTCAGTGAATGCATTAAGACCAAGAACTTCCATTTTCTTGCTATAAATGCACTAACCGATATCATGTTTTTTGATTTTATTAGACCTTTTCGAGTTTAATAAAAAATGAGAGGATATGTTTTGCAACATAAGTGAAGATACACATTTTCTTTTTGTTCTATTATATTTAAAACATCTTTCTCTGTCAGTGAACCTGCAGCACATTTTTGGCTATCCTTAGAATTAAAAATGAAATCAAAATTGATCCAAATCTGACTGAGCAAGTAAAAGAAAACAAAAAAAATACTGAAGTAAACCTGAAATTGCCATTGGCTTGGAAAAGACTGATTGGTTCTCCTGATAATTTGTAAATCGTCAAATCTCTTTTTTTAAAACTTGCTTTGTCTTTGAAAGTAGCAAAAGAAAACAAAACAAAAAATAGAAATACATTATTAGGTTGTGTTGCAAATAGGAGTTAGTTTGGTCACTGAGCAAATTACGGAACAAATTCCACTGGATTTTAAATCTGGAAATTGAACACAGTTACTCCGGGTTTAAAGTCATTTCCAGCTACTGAATTAGAAGGCTGTTTTTCTGCTTGCTTTAAATGTCTAAACTGTTGCATTTTCTCCCAAACCTGACACCGAGGAGCCAGTTCATTTGCTCCTTCCTCCTGGCCTGGGAAGTTGTTTCTTTGACTGACAGCTGGTTATGACACATGGGTGGAAAGATTTGCGGCTTTTGGATTTTAGACAATGAGATGGAGCCAGTTTTCTGCTGTTGTTTCTCTGACTCAGAGCTTCATCAAGCTTGCTGCAAGAGGACAATAAGAGATGCTTAATCCACCTGTTATCAGCATGAGCCTCCTGCTCAGGAATGCAGCCTTACCCACCTTACACTGGAGGAACGGCTTAACAGATAACCCCCCCTAACAAAAACTCAATGATTCTATTTTCTTTTTTAACTTCCATTTCATATACAACACCAAAACAAAGTTATCGGTTTACTTTGTAGATGCGTATAAATACAAGCGGTGTCCATTTTCCAGACTTATCTTAGTTTTGGAGTTTTCTTGGAAGCCTTATTACAATTTCAGAAAAAAAAAGAGAAAGTTCAGATCTCCTGATCAACAGGGATGTACACAGGCAAGAAAAGTCTGGACTGTTATATGTTTCCCTGTAGGTTTACTACCCTGATTTTTAAATAAAAGATTATCTGGAGTTATTGTGTGTGGCCATGTGTGATGGATGGATAGGTGGATTGTCTAAATAGAATTTTGCCTTGAAAATTGTGTAGGATTCCTAGATATAAAACCCTCCAATTCCCACCACTGACTGATTGATTGGTCCTCATTGATACTAATATCTCAAGCAGTCATAATTTTTGTGCATGTGTTACTTTTGGATTTCTAGAATTAAAAAAAAAACAATGAAAGGGTGCATTCAATTTAAGTCCATTCAACTACAGGAATACTTTATTCACCCCAAAGAGAAACTAAATATTGTTGTCGTAACTCGTCTCCAGTAGCAGTCAGTCTTGCAACAAATCAGGACTCTGCTGAAGACTGATTTGTATGAAAGTCTAGAAACTATCATGACATTCTGACAACTCAATATTAGGAGATGATTTTCCACAATAGAAGATCTTGGATGTCCCCATTATTTGTTGGCAAGAACTGCTAATACACCTTCTGCTAATCCGTTTTTTTTTTTTTTTTTTTAATCTGTGTTTGACTAGGTAGTTGGGCAGAGAGATGTGGGAGTCAGATGTCTGATGCTTGCTCAGTGTGAATAGATTTTGATCGATGGAAGAAAGTTTGAACTTCTTTTCTCTGCTTACATCCATGAAACCTCCTTTTCAAGACTTCAGGGATTTTCGGTCGTCGTCGTTCAGGCATCAGTTAAGTTGTTTGGATGCTAGTCAGTTGCTCCCAGTTGTAAAAACATCACCATGTTCCCACGGTTGCGCATCCTAACACCTGTCCAAAATAAAGAATAAAAGTATTTCCTGCTGCCCATCATCCAAAACCAGAGGGAAAAAATATTGTCCAAACGTGCAACACCTCAACGACCCCCCCAAAAATAAGAACAAAAAGCGACAAAAAGAACAAATCGGAACTAGCGTAAGAAGACTGTTTACTGTTCTTGTGGAGCTGGCGTACTGACTGTGTTCTTGTGTGACTGCGGTCCTTTGAGCTTAATTAGGCGAGCTTGTCGGGGGTCTCTGTCTCTCTGCTTCACAGGTTGACATGGACAATTTAACCACTAACCTCCTGAAATGAGCTGCTTCTGAATGCCTCAGGCTCCAGTTTCAGTGTCTGCTGATTGCAGGAGGTCATGATGAGTAAAAGTAAACCAGGAAGGCAGATCGTAGAGAAGCCACTTTTTAACCTGCCAAGCACACCTGAATACTACATTAGGTTTATGATTTCACATCGTTTCTCGTATTTCAAAATGTGGTAGAAACCTTTTGGATTTACTTTAGCTGTTCCTGTGCTGCTGACGTAAGACGTCAAAGAGTTCATTCAGTCGTGATCAGATGCAATATATGCTGGATGGAGTAAGACCTCAAGGAATGCAACCTCTAAAATCCGTGCAACACTTTGATTTTTTTTTTAAACAGGTATTTGTAAAAACATCAGATTTAACCAAGAGTCACGAAGAGTTCCTCGCATGAGAAGATAAGCCGAGTTTCACATAGGAAAGTCGTTTCCTCTGTGGTTGATTCGGTTTCCTCGCCTAACCGACATGAAAGTCTGAGATGTTACCTTTGCCTCTGGGACAACGGCTGTTGATCAGGAGAGGAATGACGAGCCCCAATCTCTTGTGTGTTTACTGTAATTAAAGTGTCACAGCTTTTGATTTATGATGCGTTGAGTAAGAGAGTTGTTATCACATGAAATCATAAAAAAAAGGTAGGAGGGTGGTTGTACTTACAGAGAAAATAGGAAATGAAGACGCCGAGTCCTGTGTTAAACCAAAAGCTTGAAGGCAAAAGGGAGCTAATCTCTGATTGCCTCTGTTCGAGGTTTGTGCATCAACAAAGTCGTAGCTGTTTGTTTGTTGATGAAATGACTTGGCTGATCTCATCTCTTTGTTGGAGGTCTTTGCAGAAGTTGCAGAAGCACGGTTTTTATCGGTCACCAAGGCATGTTTTCAGTGGAGTCCAATGTAATTTTGTCTTTCAGTGTTTGGCCTGCACCTGATTGGTCGATGTCTCGTCCAGCTCCATGTCCCATTTATACCTTGAGAGGGGCCGGCGCTCCTCTTAACACCCTCCACTTCAGCTGCTCTGGAGGCGACAGCCCCCTGCTGTTTTCTGGGTGAGTCAACTAGGGCTGAAACGATTAATTGCAATGAAATGATTGTTGAGATAATTGTCAACTAATTCAGGAATCCAATCATTAAATGGACTATGCAGACACTGAAAGAGGTAATTTGCTGAAAGAGAAACATATTAATAACTGCAATTAAATAACTATTAGATCTATATGCATTTTGCATTTAAGAAAAAAAATATCTAAACTTTTGGGTGGAGCTGTGATTTGGGTTATGTTAAAATATGTTTTATGTTATACCTCAGTAGATTATTGACAAACCTCTGTATTTTTTTTTAGAATAAAATAAATAACAAATCTGGTGTTTGTATGTTTGTAGTAGAGACTTTGTAAATAACCAGGTGTTTGCACGATTTTGTAGGTCTGCAAAAGGGGCCGTCCACATCTGGAACCTGAATAGCCGGAGGGCAGAGCAGGTTCTGGACGGTCATGGTGGTAATTCAGTCATCTCGGTCAGTACGCTGCAGACAGGAGATACTCTCATCAGGTAAGTCTCAGGATCCGCTCTTATTGGTTGGTTTGCAGACACCTGCTGCTGGACCCACCTGCAAAACTTTACCTTCGTCTGTTCCTATCGCGTTACCACATTAGGACCTTTTGCTTTGGTTAGAGGCAAACATCATGAAGATAATCAGCCACTCACACTTCTTACTCCAGTGCAGTTTGGCTATCTTTGCATATTTTGTGTTTTTTTTCCCAACGGTGACTTTGTAAAATAAGACTCTGTTCATAAAAAGCCGAGTGTTTGAACTGTTTGGTGTCGACTGGCACTGACTCTGAAGACAGAATGTAAGGATTTATTTAGCAAAGCATAGACTTCTGTCAATAAATGCTTTTAAATCTCAGAGTGACAATTAAAGCTGACTATACATTTGTGTATGGATCTTAATAAGTACAGGTTTTGTAACTTTTTCTTCTTCTCTCTGTAAATGGAGCAGTCAGGGACGTGACATGCGTGTCTGCCTGTGGGATCTGACAGAAGGCCGCAGTGAGGCACTGGACTCCGTGTGGACGGGCAGCGTTGGATTCTGTCAGTGCTCCGTGCTGGAAATCAGCCCATCCAGCTACCTGCTGGCCTTTGCTGGCCCACAGACCGAAGAGGTGAGAGGTCAGGCACAAACGAGTTGGTTAAGTCTAGTAGTAACTAGTTGCTAATATAGCCTTTCTAGCTAGCTAGCTAATTTTTTTGCATCTGTTATTGATTAGAGCAAATTTATCGGTAGTTGGCTGGACAACATTTGTATGCCACTGATTCGCTTCTGTTGCCAACTCAAAGGCAACATGCATACTTTTATTACTAGTGTAATAAGCAGTGCACTAGTGCAAAGGAATTGTCAACAGTTTCTTTGTTGACATTGAAGTCTAATGTTTTTTTTTTGTTTTTTTGTGTTTTTGGCTTTTAGTCTGTTATTTGTTAACGGATAACTGTATGCCTAAGCAAGAGTTGCTTTCTTATTTCTGAATCTGTTCAAGGATTGTGAGCGAGTTTGTCAAGACATAACATGATACATAAACATAAAATCTGCAGCCAAGAACCGTCAAACAGTAATCAGAATGACATCATTAGAAAAACAGCAGGGAAGAGCATGAACTTATACCAAATACAGTGTTATTAATCTGGAGATTTTATAAATGGATTTGTACCGTTGTTTTCCTGGATGGACTGGTTGTATCACAATCAACTTTAAAGACAAATGTCAAGCTACATCTTTTGAATTGCATCTGATATTTTAAAGTTGATTTGCCTTAAATTGTGTATCAATGTGTGAAAGTATATTTAATCTTAAACTCTTTGAGTTGTAGGTATATTAGAAAAGCGCTACATAAATTCAGTACTTTCGCTATTTTTACAGTCATGGCCAAAAGTTTTGAGAATGACACAAATATTATATTTTCACATGATCTGCTGTCCTCTGGTTTTTATGTGTGTATGTCAGATGTTTTCATCACATACAGAAATACAATTGCAATCATATTATGAGTAACAAAAGCTTTTATTGACAG
>CAEGAF010062768.1:0-13123 GCA_903067075.1 Micropoecilia bifurca
AAAGTGTTACTTTAACACCAGCTGACTTGGACACATACAGACACTTTTGGGTGTTAATTCAACACTGGCATTTTTACTGTGTACAAACCGCAGGGCGAAACATTAGCAAGAACTTCACTGATGAACAGAATCACTGAAATCTGTTTTAGTGGCAAGAAGAAGAGCCTTTGTCTTTGTGGAGGAAGGAGAAAACGGGTCACATGAGAGCAAAATCAAACTTCCTGACCACAACAAATCATTAGATGTAGAGGAAAAATGTAAACTGTGACCCTACAGGTGGTGGCAGCATCATGCTGTGGGAATGTGTAGCAACAGAAGGTAATTATAATTGATGTTGATGAAGGATGGATGAAGGTAAATAATCCGGGATGAAAACTTGCAAAAGACTGAAGGGAAGCTTTGCCTTTCAATGGAATGGTGAAGATTTATGTGTGAGAATGGTCTAGTCAAAGCCCAGATATAAATCCAACAGAGAATCTGTGTTGCACATTGATGTCAACAGATGCTTCCCATCTACTCAGCCTGGGATTCAGCTGTTTAGTGAAGAGGAATACTGTCATTATGCTGTAATTATTTAATTTATATATAGGCCTATATAGATAATTAATCGATTAATCAGATTTTTAAAAATTTAATCACTTTTCATTTAACTACTTAAGCCTTTTACACACAATATTTTAAATACATAAAAAGATGTCAAAAGGAAATAATTAAATTAGTTTTTTGGAAAATGAAACCATTTCTTTCCCTAAAATGCAAAAAATACATATTTTGTAGGACATATGAAACTGTAGCTAAAAATATACTGAATATTGATTAATTGATTTTTTTGGTTAATAATTTGATATTAATAGGTGCTTAGTAGGATTTATTTAAATTTTTACAGAATTTGAATTAGGTGAAGCTAAACATGCACCTCTAGGAGTACTTACAGATAATTTACTTTTTTGATCTAAAAAATCTAAATATATTTATTCTTAGTGCATTTATTTTTTTTATCAAATGTCCACTTTAGAGTCTGCATACTTCAGTTAACCAATCACTAAATTAGCTGTTGATTGTTTTGACAGTCGATTAATCGAGATTATTTTGATTAATCAAAGTACTTACAGATAATTTACTATTTTAATCTAAAAATTTTAAATATATTTATTCTTAGTGCATTTTTTAATCAAATGTCCACTTTAGATTCTGCATACTTCAGTTAACCAATCGCTAAATTAGCTGGTGATTGTTTTAACAGTCGATTAATCGAGATTATTTCGATTAATCGAAGTACTTACAGATAATTTACTTTTTTAATCTAAAAATTCTAAATATATTAATTCTTAGTGCATTTTTTAATCAAATGTCCACTTTAGAGTCTGCATATTTCAGTTAACCAATCACTAAATTAGCTGTTGATTGTTTTGACAGTCGATTAATCGAGATTATTTCGATTAATCGAAGTACTTACAGATAATTTACTTTTTTAATCTAAAAAATCTAAATATATTTATTCTTAGTGCATTTTTTTAATCAAATGTCCACTTTAGATTCTGCATACTTCAGTTAACCAATCACTAAATTAGCTGGTGATTGTTTTAACAGTCGATTAATCGAGACTATTTCGATTAATCGTTTCAGCCTTGCGTTTTAAAGTGCCCAAAAAGTGGGAAAATAAAGCCAATTAATACCGGGCTTTTCCTTCCCAGGTGTTTTGTGACTATTTCAGAGTGTAAATGTAAGTTACCGTTCAGCTGCCGGTACACCACGTCCTCCAGCGAGCTGAGCCTCTTCAGCAGCGCCTCGTGGCTCACGCCGGGCCCCTGCGCCGTCCCGTTGGCCCCGGGCCGCCTCCCGTCGGCCGGAGCCTCCGGACCGGCCGCCTGCACGCTGCGGGTGTTGCACTTGGCCCAGAAGGTCATGAACCCTGCGACCGCCAGCACGTTGAGCAGCAGTAACACCCTCCATCTTCTGAACACAAAAGCCATGAACAAGAGTTCGGGCGCCGGTTTGTTTCGGGGGGTTTTCGGAAGGTCAGGTGGCGATCAGCGGCGATCTGGAGGCTGCAGGGATGAGGCGCGTCTCACCGGGTCACATCGGCCGGACGGAGAGCCGGAGGGAAGCTGGAGCAGCCAGAGGCAGCAGCGCGCCGACGACGAGACGATGTATCCGCCGCTTCGCTGTCCGACGCCCGGGTTGTTTCAGGCTGCATGTCGGGCTGCCGGAGCCGCCGGGGCGCCGTCCGCCGCCTCTCCGGTTGAAATCATCCTCTGAAGATGTGAGACAAAGACAGCGGCGTGTGCGGAGCGCAGGAAGCGGAGGAATAATGTAGGAGAAAGGAACAAATATCCGCGCTTTTCTTCTGCGGTTCCTCTCCCGTCGCGTCCGACAGAATCGGCAGAGATGCGACGGAGATGCTGACAGATGCTTCAGGGAAAACCTGCTGAAGGTCCAGCCAGCATCTCCTCCTCCTCCTCCTTCCTGCTCTTCCTCCTTCAGCCGTTTATCACTATCTGATGCGCGGATGGTGAGGATCTATATCTGCAGAATCCTCAGAAATTCGCTCCGGAAACCGGCGGCAGCCAAAACAAGAGCGCAAAATTAAAGCGACCTTCTTTCTTTTTCTTTCTCTTCACGTTTTGTCCCTCCGGTCCTCACAGCACATAACGTCTTCCTGTTATTCCTCGCCCTCTTCTTGTTTATTGCGGCTGTTTATTTCCTCGTTTTCTCCTTTTATCGAGCTTCTGGACTCGATTTCCCTTCGCAGCAGCAGGTCGAGAAGGGGGGGGGGCGTCTGCTCAAATTAAACTGGGAGAGAGAGAAAGTACTGTTCTTAGAGAAACTTATACTCCAATATTAAAGATAATCTAAGCGAGGGGTCTCCAAAGTGAGGCTCGGGGGCCGTTTGCGGACACGAGAGTGATTTTATGTGGCCTCCAGCTGCAGAAATTAACCCCAGAGGAAACAACTTCAACATATTTTTACTCAAGTAAAAGTAAAAAAAAAAAGTATTTGGTAAAATGTCAACTCAAGAACTGAGTAACAGATCAAATTATCAGTCATTTAATATTTAAAAATTGCATCATCAGAAGCACCAAATATAAAGTTAAGTGGAAATTCTGGAATTTTTAGGACCAAAATGACAATAATTCATTAAAGTAATACAAAAAAAATAATCAGGTAAAAGAAAATTTTTCCAAATCAGTTTCTTTCAATAAAAAACTTCTGAAACTTTCACAGAAACTGCAGGTGTGTGTCTGAGTCTGGTGGATTTCTGGTTAAAACATGTGTGTTTTTCATTCAGCGAGAAGAAAATCCAGTAATTTTACTCGAGTGAGAGAAGAAATACTTCAGAGTAAAGTTACTCAAGCAAACGTAAAAGTAAAAATACTGCTAAAAGTACATTTTTACCAAAAACGTTACTCAAGCAAGTGAAACTGAGTAACTAGTTACTACTGCACTCTGTTTCTAAGTAACATAGGGTCTCGTTTTAAGTCAGTAATTCTTAAAGATTGATGAAAAGGTTCTACAAGACATTTTTCCCCAAGTTATAAGTCAGATAGTTGGCCAGCAAACTCGAACTGGGTTGCTAGGTAACGGGGCTGGGCTTGGCTGGGGTTGCTAGGTAACGGGCTGGGCTCGGCTGGGGTTGCTAGGTAACGGGCTGGCTTGGCTGGGGTTGCTAGGTAACGGGCTGGGCTTGGCTGGGGTTGCTAGGTAACGGGGCTGGGCTTGGCTGGGGTTGCTAGGTAACGCAGGAATATTCCACCAGAGGAGCTAGAACTGTTTCACAAATATTCAAGAATAAAATAAAAAAGAAAGAGATATAAAGAAAGAAATATTCAAGAATAAACTCCCATAAAACCCATTTGGTTGAACTTATAGCTTTTAATTATCTTTGTACTGTTTTATAAATCTTGTGTTTTTATGTTTTTTATTGCTGGTATGTATTTTATAATGTACTTGTTTTTATGTCAAGGTGACCTTGGATGTCCAGAAAGGTGCCTACAAATAAAATGTATTATTATTCTTATTTTTATTATTTATTGTAACATTACTTGTAAGTTAGTTTTTTTTTCTTATTTCAGGATATTTTCGTTAGAAATTAGATGAACTAAAGGTAATTTATTAAATGTAACCAGCTACCACTGAGCTCTGCACATGAGGCGTTTCATTTTCAGGTGTAAGGATAAACACTGACAAGGCGGTGAAGCCGTTCTTCGGACTCAGTTGGCTCCACTGCAGAAGTGGGTCATCCGGCCCGAAACCAGAATCAGAGAGAATCACCAACTGGGATCTGAAGGAAACTGTGGCGCAAAGACACAGAGCGTCTGAGCGAGGAGGAGAAGAAGAAGAAACGGAGCGACATCAAAACCTTCGCTTTGGTCTGGGAGACGAATCCAGAGATGAACTGAGGGAGAAAAAGGCAGCAAAGAGAAGAGAGAGAGAGAGACGGGAGAAAAGTCCTCAAGCATTAAAGAGAAGAAAGCGAGAAATGGAGGAAGAGTAGATGTGAGCTTGGCATTTATCTCATCTCTTCAGCCTCTCTCATAGTTGTAGAGGAAAGGTCAAGAGGTCGCGGCTCGGTGGGGATCTCAACACTTTAAAAACTAAATCTAAACCTTTCAGCAAAATATAAGAGCTTGTTTTATGTCAATACGTTCTAGTTTCAATAGCAGATTATTTCACTTAATATGGTAAAAGTGTCTTATTATACGTGGCGTAATTCGACAGATGAATTGGTATTTATTAAATATTAAAGATTTGTTAAATTAAAATCAGGGCCGGCCCAAGGAATATGCAAGTTAAGCAGCTAGCATAATAAAAAAATACATATATGTATAAATATTCCTCAAAATTTGATATTACATCTTTTAAAAGAAAAAGATTTCATCACTTGACAAAGAAATGTGAGAAATTAAACAGATTTGTTATATTAAAGAAATGCTTAGTAGATTTGTCTATTTGAGAGCAACTTTGAGAATAAAAAAAAATCCTGACTGGAAGATGGTAAAGAAAGACAAGCGGCTCAGTGGAAACGATCCGGAATCGATTCCTGATCAATTAGAACATGCAGAGACCAAATCTGCTTCAGAAGCGAACCGTCACTGTTGATATGAGCCGAAACATCTATTATGTATTAGATCTGTCCATCGGACAGGAGGAAATCAGCTGAAATAGTGTCTTTGCAGATCTAGCAGACAGGCACCCCATCGGTTTAAACCAACCTGACAGGATGACTGTCATGGCCGACGAGCTGGAAGCCATGAACTGTGACTGCTTCTAATTATTTGAGATTATTTTACAGCCGTAGTTTCTGTGTGTTTTTCACAAAATTAAAGTTTTTGTCAAAATATGTTGATGTATTCAGTAACTTTAAAAAATTAATTATTCAAAGATGCTCATTTGTGTCACAATCAATACAAACTGAGATATATTCACTTAAACTGTGGCAATTCTTCCATGTTTCAATTAAAAAAATGACTCCGTCTAACTTTGCTCCTTCCATATGGAGCTAAATTGGGGCCAAAAAGTTTGTCAAAGAAAAAAAAATGAGAATAAATGAAAACCGTTGAATATGAAAAGTAGTTTAACACTTTTTCTTTTCAGATTCAAAACTTTTCCCGACTAAGAAACACACAACTAAAGGTGGATTCAACATTTTTGTTAAATTAAATCAATGTGAGACTTTGCTACTGCAAAACAAGATTTATCCTGAGGCTTTTTCACACATTTACAAAGTCAGACATGAAGCTCCGCCCTTTGCAAGATGGGGCAAAATCCTTTGAGAACTCATGAACAGCAAGAGGAAGAGCTGCAGCTTCATTTGATGGCAACAGCCAGGAGATAGAAAAAATAACAAAACAAGTTCAAAAGACAGAAAAAAAGTCAAATATTTGAGTTTGAAAAGTATTTTTCTTCTACAAAAACCTGAAATTTCAGAAAGAAGTCAGAAATTTCTGCTATTTTTTGACTTTTCCAACTCAGAAATGTTAGTTTTCCTAGAAAATTTAAGACTGATCTCAGAATTAGTTTTTGTCTCAGACATTTATTCCTCTGTTTTTTTGTTTTCTGCATCGTATCACAGTCTGACATGAAACTGGAAAAGGTTTGATGATTTTTATAAGCAAACTGTATAAAAACTAACCAGAGTTCAGTTTAAGTAAAAAAAAAAAAAAAAATCACCTTTTCACTTTTACCTCCAAACGTCAACCTGCAGTCGAAGCTCAGAAGCTTTTCGTCTTCTGGTTTTATAAAACACACAAACTCAGAATCTGCTCTCTTTGGCTCATTAATGACAGATTCAGGAAACAACAGAAGCTGATCGCTTTATTCAGACCAATCCTCGTCCATCTGTCCCTTCTTCCACCAGGACTTCCTCCTCCTCTTCCTCCTCCTTCTACTTCCTGGGTCAGAGTTCAGCTGTCGGACCGCCTCCTCCTCCTCCGCCTCGTCTCCTCGGCCCTGACATCATTATTGGACTCCCGACGTGGACGGCCTGGACGACCTGGACGGCCTGGACTGCCTGGACAGCCTGGACAGCCTGGACTGCCTGGACAGCCTGGACAGCCGTGGCTTCGTCCTGAGAAAACGAGCGGGAATCAGGAGTTTTAAAGTAGATTCTTTTCTCTGCAATGACTTTTTTCTGGGCCAGTCGACTAGTCGCATCACGTGACGCAACAGATTTTTCCATGGAAATGAAAGAAGGTGGACCAGGTGAGTTAGTCAGAAAGCTCAAATTGTATAAAAATGTAAATAATTTAACAAAGAGAAGCTGTAAATTACAGCATACGGTACTAATACAGAGATAATCAGCATCAGCAGGTGTTTAGAAAAAAAAAAGGTCCAACCCGACTTTGTGCAGCGAACTTTTCTCCACTGCTCACAAAGAATGATCTGTTTATTGCTCTTTTAATTCTGCACAATAGACTTGGTGAAAGCGGGAGAAGGGATGGGATGTCAATATTTGCCATGAAAATAGCTGATAAAGCCTCCAAGTCGTTGTGAAGCCTCCAAGTCGTTGAGTTTACGTCACTGTGACGTCGCCGCAACGAGTCGACATCGACTCGACTATTATCACGATGTGGTCGACCTTAAAAAATATGTACCATATTTCCCGCACTATAAGGCACCTAAAAACCTTCAATTTCCTCAAAAGCCGACAGTGCTCCTTATAATCCGGTGCGCCTTATAATCCGGTGCGCCTTATAATCCAGTGCGCCTTATAATCCGGTGCGCCTTATAATCCAGTGCGCCTTATAATCCGGTGCGCCTTATAATCCAGTGCGCCTTATATATGGACCAATATTGAGCCACAACAGGTCTAGCAACTACGGTAAGCAGCCGCCGACTTCATTTTCGCTTGTAGAAGAAGCAGCGCGCGGTGCATGCTGGGATAGTTGTCAGAAGCTGGTTTGTTAATAAAGTTTAACTGACCTACCGACCGTCTAGAATCAGGTCGTCTGCAGGTCATTTAGCACCACGTTCTCCACCAACATGCTGTGCGTGAACAGAGAAGGGTGACCATCGTCCGGCTCTCCTCGCCGACCCGAGTCGGACTGTTTTGTTGACATTCCCTTTAGTGCAGCGCCATCTAGTGGATGCATAACGTAACTCCAGCCTCTACTGTAGCGTCTATTGTATGCGCCTTATAATTCGGTGCGCCTTACGTATGAAAAAAGTTTTAAAATAGGCCGTTCATCAAAGGTGCGCCTTATAATCCGGTGCGCCTTATAGTGCGGAAAGTACGGTGGTTGTTCAACCCCTAGTTTCTTTCAGAGGTCAGAGGTCAGAGCGGCTCACCTGGGTCGTCCAGACTGTTTCTGATGGCCACCTCCAGCTGCTGCTCCTCCGTCAGCCCGCTGGTGTACGGCGCCGGGTGGTAATCTGGGGGGCTCTGAAAGAATCCACAGATACCTACACTACGGCCAGCGTGACCTGAGAGTGTGAGGGAACGAGGCCCAAGGCAAGAAAAAGACCAAAAAAAGACAAAACTATGAGAAAAAGTCCTAAAATATTCAGAGACATGTCATAAAATGAAGAGAATAAAATCGCAAAAATGGAAGTCAAGCAAAAAATAAAATAACATGATAGCAAAGTAATAAAATTACAAAATTAAACTCTTAGGAGAGTAACGTTTAAAAGAATAAAGACATAAAATTTCGAAACCAAAGTCGTAATAATTTGAGAATACATTTATAATATTAAATCAATGAAAGTTAAACAAAAATAAAGTTGAAATAATACGAGAATAAAATGATAAAATTAGCAGCATAAAGTTAGAAATGTACAAAAATAGAAAATAATGAGAATAAAGTTATAAAATTAGGACAATAAAATCATTCAAGAATAAATTTATAATATTAAATCAATGAAAGTTAAACTTAAATAAAGTTATAAAGTTGAAATAATACGAGAATAAAATGATAAAATTAGCAGCATGAAGTTAGAAATTTACAAAAATTGAAAATAATGAGAATAAAGTTATAAAATTATGACTACAAAATCATACAACAATAAATTTATAATATTTTGCTAATAAAGTCAATATTATGAGAATAAAGTTACAGAATAAAGTCATAATATTACCACTTTATTCTAATATTGTGACTTTATTTTTATATTTTATGAAATATTTCCCAGCATGCTCCGGTACCTGATGTGGAATAAAATGATAAAATTAGCAGCATAAAGTTAGAAATTTGCAAAAATAGAAAATTATGACAATAAAATCATACAAGAATAAATTCATAATATTTCGCAAATTAAGTCAATATTAAGAGAATAAAGTCCCAGAATAAAGTCATAATATTACCACTTTATTGCGACTTTATTTTTATATTTTATCAAATATTTCCCAGCATGCTCCGGTACCTGATGTGCCAGAAGATCTGTAGTAGTTGTGATGTGATCCGTGTTCGTTTGCCGAGAACAAATCTGGAGGAAACACAGAAGAATCAAGTGAATCCAGTAAAACCAGTGAGTTACTGTTAGAACTGCTGAATCGGACCAAAAGACCCGGTTATGATAAACGAGTCAACCTCTAATCAAACGAATTTAAAACTGGACATTTTTCAGAAGCGATGCGTTTCGGTCTCCTCAGGATCAGACCGGAGGTTTTAGAGATGAGCGGCTGGATGAAGTCGGACCTGCACAGTTCCTCATGATTCTGTTGAGCGGTCCGGACGTGTAGAGCAAACCCACCAGGATTCCTGACAGGTGACCCACAAACGAAGTCCTGGAGGAGGAGCAGCAGAAACTGATCAATCGATCAATCAATCAATGGTTTCAAAGTGCATCACAAAAACACAAAGATCAACAATTCAAACTAGGGCTGTTGTAATACAATAATCTCATGATACGATATGTATCGCGATATTCAGCAAACGATACAATTCAATTCACTTTTGCGATTTTCTGAAAGGTTTTATAGGGACAGAGTGATTTTGGTGACATTTTGTGTCCGTTATAAAGTTGGATTGAATTAATTTAACTAAAACTGATTAAAAGCTCCTATAAACTATAAGCTGCAGCTGTAATTAGTAGTATTGATTTTTCTTGTCGTTCAGTTATAAACTGAGCTTTTTATTTAACAAAAGAAAATTAGCAAATATACCAATAAAAGAAAATATATATTTTTGAACAATTTTTATACATTTCTTTATTGCTAGGCCTAAAAATTGAACTGAAATTACTCTTTTGAAATGATAAATGTTTAACAATAGATATTTATCAAAACAATAAGCTGTTTTTTTATTAAAATGTCAGTTTAGATTTTTGACTAAATGGTTTATATTTATCAGGTATGAGGACAAAAAAAACGTCTGTTTATGTTTCTATACGTTATTGAACAGGTGAAACTGCTCCATCTAGTGGAAAAAATCCTACAGTGCAATTAATAAAAAAGCATTTTCAGAAATGTGAATAGTGCAGCATTATGCTTAGATGAATAAATAAGTAATAAACTGGACATAACTAGTGAGAAAATGGACCTTAAAGAGTTTCAGAGTTATAAAATAGAGAGTTAAAGTGAGAAAAAAAGCTCTGTTAATGATTAAACTGGCCTTACTGGGATTTAAAATCTGGGAAGCGGCTCCAGAATCCAGGAGGTTTTCTCTTAAACTCACCCAGGTGCCGATATGTGGATCAGAACCAGCTCCACCCAGCTGGCGTAGCGGCTGGGGATCGGCAGCCCCAGCAGGTAAAACACGCGTCCAGGGTGGTAGTGGTTGTTCAGCACCTTCAGCGCAAACAGGACGCCTGGAAACAGAACGTGAAGAGGAGCCGAGCCAGGGCTGGAACGGCTACGTACCTTTTAAGGTCGACTACATCGTGATAATAGTCGAGTCGATGTGAAAAAACTTTCACAATGACTTGGAGGCTTTATCAGCTATTTTTACTGGAAATATTAACACCTCCTTCCCTTCCCCCACTTTTACTAGTCGACTAATTGGTGCAACCCCCTAACCCAGGCCTGTCGCGATAAACGATGAATCGATTAATCGTGCGATAAAAAAACTTGCATGTTTGCATGTCTCCCTGTACATGGTGGGTTTTCTCCAGGTACTCTGGTTTCCTCCCACAGTCCAAAAACATGACTGTCAGGTTAATTGGTCTGTCTAAATTGTCCCTAGGTGTGAGTGTGTGTGTGCATGATTGTTTGTCCTGTGTGTCTCTGGGTTGCCCTGCGACAGACTGGCGACCTGTCCAGGTGACCCCTGACCCCGGCCGGAACGTTAGCTGGAGAGGAACCAGCAACCCTCCCGACCCCACAAAGGGACAAGGGTGTCAAGAAAATGAATGGATGGATGGATGGATAAAAAAACTTATCGCAATAATTTTTACTATCGCGATAAGTGCTGAAACGCGCCGTTTCAGCTGTTTGGGATTCCCCTCGATAATTTCCCATCGGAAAGCAGGAGGAGAATCCGCGCTTTCTGATTGGCTGCCTGGCACATTCAGCGTTAAGCTCCCAGTCGGGGGAAAAACCCCTGATTTAGATCAGAGCGGCTACTACGAATGCCTTTGGAAACTCCCCTCAACAAAATTTCTTGAGGCGATGTTATCGCTTATCGCCGATAAATCGCGACAGGCCCACCTAGCCCAAGCCTTTCCCCTCAGAAACCCGTGGATCGAGTCGTACCGGAGAAGCCGAAGGCGCAGGCCTGGCTGTGGGACGGGTCGTCGGCCAGCTCGGTCAGCAGCGCCTCCAGCAGCAGGTAGACGGCGCCGGTGAGGACGGAGAAGACGGACAGGACGTAGAGGAACCAGGCTGTGCCCAGCCGCTGCTCCAGGTGCCGCCCCTTCCACAGCAGGGACACCATGTTGAAGTACAGGTGCCAGTCGTCGGCGTGGTGGAACGGCGCCAGCACCAGCCGCCGCCAGTCGCCCTGCAGATACGCCTGCTGGACGCTCAGACAGGCCTGGGGGCGAAAACACAGCAAGGTAAGGACGAACCGATCCGCTTCTGAGGCGGAAAAACAGCTGGACTGACTGTTAAACACACATCAATCTGATGAATTACACATTTATTTGATAACTTTGCACCCATACAGATTTAAAACAGGTCCTGGACATAAACTGGACTAGTTTATGTCCAGTTTATCACTTATTAATGCATCTAAGCATTAGATGGTGCTTTTTTATTAGCTGCACTGTTGGATTTCATCCACTAGATGGGGCTGTTTCACCTGTTTAATAACGTATAGAAACGTAAACAGACGTTTTTTGTCCTCAGTCCTGATAAATTTAAACCATTTAGTCAAAAGTCTGAACTGATGTTTTAATAGAAACAGATTGTTGTGTTGATAAATATCTATTGTTGAACATTTATAATTTCAAAAGAGGAATTTCATTTCGATTTTTAGGTTGAAATCATCCATCCATCCATCCAGCCTTCCTATCCATCCTTTCTTTTGATCCATCCATCCATCATCCATCCTACCATTCATCCATCCATCCATCCTTCCTTTTGATCCATCCCTCCATCCATCTATCCTTCCTTCCTTCCAATCCATATGTCCATCCATCCATCCTTACTTCCTATCCATCCATCCATTCTGCCATTCATCCTTCCTTCCTTTCTATCCATCCATCTATCCTTCCTTCCTTCCTTTCGATCCATTCATCCATCCATCCATCTATCCTTCCTTCCTTTCAATCCATCCATCTATCCTTCCTTTCGATCCATCCCTCCATCCATCTATCCTTCCTTCCTATCTATCCATTCTTCCATCCATCCATCCTTCCTTCCTATCCATCCATTCTTCCATCCATCCATCCTTCCTTCCTATCCATTCATCCATCCTTCCTTCCTTCCCATCCATCCATCTAACCTTCCTTCCTTCCTTTCAATCCATTCATCCATCCATCCCGTCCATCCATCCTTCCTTCCTATCCATCCATCAATCCTTCCTTCCTTTCGATCCATTCATCATCCATCCATGAATCCATCCATCTATCTATCCTTCTTTCCTTCCTTTCAATCCATCCATCCTTCCTTTCAATCCATTACTCCATCCATCCATCCTTCCTTCCTATCCATCCATCCACCCATCCATCCTTCCTTCCTTCCTTTCAATCCATCCATCTATCTTTCCTTCCTTTCGATCCATCCATCTATCCTTCCTTCCTTTCGATCCATCCATCTATCCTTCCTTCCTTCCTTTCTATCCATCCATCCATCCATCGATCCATCCAACCATCTATCCTTCCTTCCTTTCAGTCCTTCCTTCCTTTCAATCCATCCATCCATCCATCCATCCATGAACCCCAAGGTGTCTCAGTAGAGAGACATAGTCCCTCCAGGTGTCCTGGTCTCCCCTCCTCCCCCTGAACTCCCCACCAGTTGAGGCTCCATCCTGACCAGATGCCTCAACTGGCTCCTCTGGAAGTGGAGGAGCAGCGGCTCGACTCTGAGTCCCTCCCTGATGACTGAGCTTCTCTCTCTAAGGCCCAGTCACCCTGCGGAGGAAACCATTTCGGCCGCTTGTATCCGTGATCTCGTTCTTTAGTCATGACCCAAAGCTCATGACCATAGATGAGGAACGTAGATCGACCGGTGTTGGAGCTATTTATTCTTTATTTTTCTTTATCCATTTGAATTTTGTTAGTTTATTCATAAATGTATATTTTTTGT
>CAEGAF010062782.1:0-13123 GCA_903067075.1 Micropoecilia bifurca
GTGTGTGTGTGTGTGTGTGTGTGTGTGTGTGTGTGTGTGTGTGTGAGAGAGAGAGAGAGAGAGGGAGAGCAGCAGGTTTCTCTACAATTAAACTAGATCTTACCAGAATGTCAAAATAATGAAAAATATATTTGAGTTTAGTGCATTTTAAACTGCTTTTTAGCTTCTTCATTTGGCACAATTGGTAATTATTGACATTACCTGTACACATAATCATGTGTGTATTCCTTGAAGAAATGTACTTTTACTTTATCTGTGAGATTTCCAAGAGATTGCTAACATTTTGTAATGAAGGATATATATTAAAAAAAATAATAAACTAGAGAATCTTTGCTTTAAGACATTTTCATTCCCTGTTATCTCCCGTTTTTAAAGTGGCAGCTTGAGAGAATAGCCAATCTGCAAAGGTGGAAAAAATAGAGTTTCTTCCTTGTTTTGAAGCCTCATGAAATGTAAAGTACTTACAAATATATGCATGAGAGAAATTTACAAATGAAAAATACATTCTAAAAACACACAGACTTCCCTTCACCTTCATTATTATTTATGTACTCATGTCTCTGCAATGTTAAACCTTTCTGTAGATCTGTTTCACTGAAGTGCACCCAAAATTACTTAAGAGGAACAATAAATGGCAACAGTAACAAAAATGAAAAGAGGAATATATGCAGTAACATTATGGACCTACATTTATAACCTCACTGTGTGCATTGAAGATGACAATAACTTAAAGAAGAAGCCAGATTTTCTGTTTACAAGAAACCCAACAAAAAACATCCTTTGGTTTCATTTCTTGGCATAAACCATAACTTCAAAAAGGGAATACGTCATGAAAGTGAGCTCTGCTAACCCTAATTAGCACAGTATCTTTGCTTCTTCTGTCTTCTGCCACTCCGTCTCCACCGCTGTTCTTCTTGTCTGACGGTTATCAGATAAGAAAGGTGTAAATTGCTGCCCGCAGCTTCCTCAGCAAATTCTCCAGCTCTTTCTGTCATTCTTACTTCCTTTATTTCCCCCTTCAAAATTTTCCCTTTCTCATGCCCAACCTGATAAGGAAGGACACAGCACAGGTGTGCGGTTTTCTTCATTCGTGAAGCTGCTGTGGAAATTGATGTGATAATTGGGGGATGTCATGGAGTTAATGTGTGGTTTTGGTTTATCCGTGCATGCCTGGATGTGTGTGTTCATGCTAATTCCCACAAACTATCTCTGGTGTTAATGAGGCAGGTTTTCAGCCAGGTTTTTTCCCCTTCTTTTCTCCTCCACTTCTCAGGAGAATAGCTCACAATCACACTTTAATGACCAGCCTGCACGGTGGGAACGAAAGCGGAATAGAAATCGGAAGCACTATGGCATTGTGTGGGAAAAATATAATTATTGATCATCTTTAGACCAAGGTAGACGAAATCGCCACAGGATGTATTTAACAAACAGGATGTAAAGTTTGCACAGCCAGCATGAAACCACGGATTTGAGAAGCCGATCTCGATAATTTCCCAAGGGGGTGATGAAGATGATCTGCAGACTGTAGGCCACATGCTGTTTATCCGAGAGAGAGCTTCTTTCAGGATTTGATTTAATAAACATTTGGTCCCCACATTGTGTCATAATTTTTTTGTTTTTGCAATCAAAAATGCGAGGTATTTATCCTTCTCGTACACACGACTCTAATTTTAGAAAAAGGAGAAGGAACGCACTGTCAGACTGCGAGATGAAATTGCTGTTTATCACTGAATTGTTCTGATAATGGAAAATCAAATGGGGGGGGGCTTTCACACTGCTATTATGCCTCTTGGCAGAGCACTTGTGTTTGTGTGCTCGCCACTATAATCATGTGCATGCAGTCTTAAAGTGGCCAAGTCATGTTGGAGGAGAGCTTACCCGCCTCCAGCAATAAGCGCTGGCTCTAAGGTAACTGGCACAACGCGAGTGCTGGGACACAGGCTCTGCCACTGCCAGGTGTGTTGAGGAGGTAATTGTCATTGTGGCCGGCCCAAGGCCAACCGCTTAAAGGCGGAGAGCTGGGGAGAAAATGAGGAGCAGCTTCTGCTCGAGTCTGTTTGCCTGAGGGGTTAGCTCAATATCTGTGTTGTTGCTTATCCGATTCCACTCTGTCCCCCACTTTGTACTTGTCTGATTGTTTAGCGCTCCTCTTGCTTTTCCTGTTCTTTCTGTCCCGGTCGCGGCGGTCCGTGATCGTTTACAGTTCTGCCTGCTCCTCTGCTTTGCCTGAGCTTTTCGCCATTTTAATTTCTTTTTCCTTTCGTCTCAGGCTTTTTGTGTCACCAAGTGGAGCTCTTGTTGGAAAGACAATTACATGAATGTTTTTATCAATGAAATAAATATTTCCTAGTAATTCATTGTTCATGAGGAAACTCAAAAAAATTGAAAAGATCATTTCTTTGTTTAAAACAAAATAAAATTAGGCTCAGTGAATGCCATTTGTTGAATTTCCTATATAAAAGTGATAGAGGTTCATTAATAGTTTCTTTTGTAGCTCTAACTGGACATTAAAAGAAAATCAGTGACCACAAATATGAAATGGTTTCAACAAACCTTCCACAAACGTGAAGAGGAATCATAAATTACATTTCTGTTCATTTTGCAGCTGTATTATTGACCTATAGGGAGGGCTTGTTGGACTCAAGAGTGTAAGCCAGTGAATGAAAACAAGCACGTGTTTGTTTAACATCCCCCTCCATCAGAACGTTGCCAACCCATGAATTATGAATAAGGGCCTGTGAGGCTCTTTGCATGTATTTGCCCCATGTGTGTCTACATCTATCTGCTCGTGAACTTACCCGTTAGTGTGTAAGTTCCTGCTCTGTCTCATGTATGAATTGTACTTTTACACACCTTGGGAAAGTTTATATGTTGAATTTGTCCATATTTTTCTCACATTATGAACCACAAAGTTCAATGTGGGTTATTGGAATTTAGATTAACACAAGGTTTTTTTGGTTGTTTTTTTTTTTTACAAATAGTGTGTTGCATGCATTTATTTTTAACCTGCTTTTACTCTGATGGCCCTAAGTGAAAGACTGTGAAATCAGTTTCCCTCAGAGGTCAACCTATTAGTCAAGATATGTCTGTGTATTCAGGAGATCAAGTAATAACAAATTTGAACTTTTGGGACAACGTTTAATAAGCTAAGGGCTGCAATGTGATGTTGTCAGCACCGTGCTTTGGGGATAATTCTTCACAGTAAGAACGGGAAAGCTGATTATAGTTGGTAGAATGGAGCTAAATACATGACAACCCTAAAAGAAACCTTTTAGATGCCTCAAACCACTTGTGTTATAAGACTAAAGTGTATTCATATTTGCTGTAGTCTAGTCAAGGTCCAGATATGAATCCAGCTATCAATCCAATCCACCTGAGGTTGAGCTTTTTTGTATAAAAGAAGAAGCAAAAAAAAAGTATTTGGGTATGCAAACCTGGTGAAGATTTAGGCTGCGTTCACGCTGCAGCGTGAAGTGACCCAATTCCAATTTTTTTGTCAAATCTGATTTTTTTGCCTGGGCCGTTCACACTGCCAGTAAATGAACCTGTGTGTGTTCTGCAGTGTAAACGGGCAAACAACCTGAAAGTGTCCCGCATGCGCAGTAGAGGGCGCTATAGCGTCAGCTTTCTCAGTGTTCTGCCAACTTCCATAAAAAGAAGAAGAGCTCAGTGTTTGAGGAAGTAAACATGGAGGCTAACGGTGGAGCTTAGCTTACATGTTTGAAGTTGTTGTCCAGCCGGAGCAACATATTAACAACTTAATCCTCATATAGTCGTCATGGTTGTTGTTCTTCTTCCCAGTTGATCAGGACACAGAATAGTGAGATTTGTTGAGTATCAGTGACTTTCAGTTCGGATGAATGCGGCCTGGACGTTATGGTCGCATTTGAATCGGATACGTATCGGATATGAGTCACATTGGAAAATAATTCCGTTCTGTGCTGTTCAGATTGTCATGAAAAGATCGGATACAGGTCGCATTACGTCAAAAAAATCGGAATTGGGTCACTTCAGGCTGCAGTGTGAAAGCACCCTTAATTGCAATTGTAATTAAAGTTGTTTTCCACAAAGCATTGACAAAGGCATCCACAATTTTTAGACTTCTGTTGGCAAAACAGTTTTGAAAACCATGTGTCCTTTTCCATTCAGTCTGTGGTTGTAATGTGTTAAAATGTGAACAACTTCAAAGAATTTGAATAACTGTTGTTTATATGTTGCACATTAAATAACCTTGCAATGTAGTGTTTAATAAGTCGCCGTAGTACTGATCAAACCTTTCTTATTCTCTCTTTCTGCTGTTCATTCTTTAGAAACCATCGTTCTAGAGTGGCCAGAGTGAGAGACGAGCACATGAGGAGCAGAAACGTCTCGCCATCAACATCCTGACGAGTAACCTTGCTTCTGCACCCCACCACACGCCCGCCAACTCCAGAAGTGGGCGTCAGCAGGAAGGAAACAAGTGACCACTCCTCCTGCAGGCATGGTAATGCACTGATTGTTTTGTAGGTGCTGGGGATTTCTGTGTGGGGGGTGTGGATTATCCACAGCAGAGAAATCACTTCTCTCGAATGGAGGCCATGAGTTCAATCTGATAAGTTGTTATACACATCGCTAACAGATAGTGTAAGTCCTGGCTGAGAAATAGATGTGTGATAAAGACTTGTTCAGGGCAGATAGGGGAGGAGAGCTCATACATCAGTGAGAATAGAGTAGATGTTGAGAGAATGAGTTATGAGCATTTAGAAAAGGAAGGAATGCAACAAAATAGATGAGGCGAAGGTAAAAAGAGGCAGAAAATAAAACAATTTAATAATAGCACTTCTTATAAATGTTTTTAACAGTACTAGCAGGATATTACATTAAAAATGTAGGAGATCCAACCTTTAATTCGGGAACAATTGTAGCAATATCGTCTCTGGCACCATAATAAGCTCAAACATATGGTCTAATCAACTCAGAAATGGTTAACCTAATACAAAACTAACATTCTTCCACAGCAGCCCCTGTACCCTGACCTAAATCCAGTGCATAAAAGTGGACCCAGGAAATTGTTCAAAGGAGATTTGTCAAAGATCCTTTGTGAAACATTACCAGGCCTTATAAGCCTTTTCCATTTAAATCATTTACATGAACGTGTCAAAAAAAAAAAAAAAAGCTACCAAGAACACAGTAATGGAGAAGACTGCTGATATGAAAGTTGTCCATATCAAGTTGAAAAATCTACACAAAGCTGTTCGTAAAAAACAATAATTCTAGTTTTATGCAGAGCGTTGTATCTATGGAAAGTTGAGCAACAGCTGCATAAGCAAAGATGATTACCAAAGCTACTTGGACAAAGAACGAGGATTTCAAGAACTGCTTCAAGAGTCGCCTCACAAAGGCCTAACCTGAATTTCAGTTACAAATTTTGCTTTCGCCAGATAAAACTTCAGAAGTGCCTTGTCTGAAAAAGGACTGGATTGTTCCTCAGCGGTCTAAAGTCCTCTCTTTTTCTGTTGAAAATAAATGAAGCAAACATAAATATTCTGCTTTTTTTTCCCATACTAAAGGAAACTTATTCTACTGCAATTAAACAGAATTTTATTTGAATCCATTTGTAATGCATTTATTTAATAATATCTCATTAGCATTGTGGTGAAAGTAGTGCTGAAGATTCTTCACGTATGGCTGTTTTTCATAGAGCAAAACCGTTTTCTCATGACCTTTTGGATTTTCTCTTTCACGTTGGTATCACTACATAATTAATACTTCTAGATTGAATTAATGTGCTCTGTCTTGCTAATATGCTCCTGACATTTAGTGAATAAATATTATTGTTTAATAATAGCTCTTTTGTCTGCATATTTTTGCAGGTTTAGAAAGAGCAAAGAAACGTAACAACACAATTTTTAATTATGTTAGAAAAGGTGTAAGATGGCTGTTACAGGAGCATAGAGATACCGTTCAAAGGAACTTCCGCACTGGGTGGAGAGGACGGCTCAGAGGATCAAAGAGAGCTGAGGGAAGAGAAAATGACAAGAGGAAGCAAATAAGACCATAAAACATAAATGATTGAATAATATGAAAATAACGGTAAAAAGGAATGTTGAAAGCAAAAGGGGATGTGCAAAAGTGGAGGGGAGGAGTGGAGAAGGAGCGTTAGGAGCAGAGAGGTTGAGGTAAAATGTGTGCGGGACGGAGGATTGATTAATGGTCTTGGCTTGTGACAGTGGAAGTTCCTCTCCCATGGGGGGGGGGGCTGAGCAGAAGATGAATTATTAAAAACTAGAACAAGAAAAGGGAGGAGGAGAAATTGGTACAAAAAGTGAATAAGTGGGAAGAGTCGTTTGTTTGGGAGGCAGAGGAATGAAGAAAAACGAGGAGAGGAGAAAAATGCACTTTGGAAAGAAAACAAGACGTTACTGGTGGTGCTGAGGTTGGACGTTGCACAAAGGGAAAACATAGCTGAGCTCATAAATAACCAAGGGTAATGAGACCAGTGCATGCCCCCATGCTGCAAACTCAGTACTGTGATTACTCCTGACTTAGGGCAATGCAGCAAATGCTGACCTTGGCAGTGGCGTCAAAATGCAAGCCAAACAACACAGCAAACAACTGTTTTCATTGATGTTTCTATAGAAGTTCAATAACTACACCTGCCTACAGTTTGTTTGTAAGTGGTACACTGTTCTTTCTGTCTGATTGTTTGACCATGTGGTCACATTACTGGTGTCAGCCTCAATTTCTGGGTGAGACTGTAGAGAAATTGTCCCAAATGGGATTTTGAATTTCACTTGAGACACCAATTGGCTGCAGATCGGTGCAGTTGTTAGCCCAGTTGCCTTGCAGTAGATGATTGTAGGTTTGGTTCCTGTGCCACCAAAGCACCTCCAACTTTATTATTTCTATTGGAAAGAAGAGAAGACACCAAGCTAAATTAGATGGTCTTTCTGCTTCCCATTTCGCTTTTCTATTCATCACCAGTTTTAGAAGAAGAAAAAAAGCTAGGCTTAAAAAAAGAAACATAAAATGAATGCTTAGTGTAGTAATAATAGATCACAGAGTCGGAATTAGCCATTAATATTTCATTTCTAAGTTTTGTATTTACAATACACCCTCTTTCAAAGCCTACTGGCTCCTGTTTTGCAGTTCCCAAACTTTTAAACAGCTTTTCAGATCTCAACTCACTGCTGCACCGAGTTACAGAGAAACCGTTTAGTAAACCACCTCCAGTTTCTCCAGATATCTCTTTAAACCAAAGCCTCATGTCTCAGTGCAGCAGAACAAAAAGCACATTAAACATGTTGTGATTGTTGTGATTGTATAGAAATGACTTATCGAGTATGATGTTAGATTAATATCCAGTTCAAAGTCTGAAATGCTTGGTTTCATCCAAAGATAAATTAAATTTTAGTAAAACAGTTTCAAACCAGTTGAAATTTTCCATCATCATGTTGCCAAAATTACATTTGGGCATGCAGAATTTGCATGCATAACACTCAAAATATAATATTTCATCACAGCAGAGAATTTGATTTGATATATTCCGCAACTCTAAGCAAAATTTAAATAATAGTGTTTAGTTGTTAGCTGTGATGTAACTAAAAATATGTTATGTTGTTTTAGCAGAAGCTGAACTAATGCTTCCTTTCTGGTGTATTAAAGCCAAATAGACCATGTAATGGATTACAGTGTTAAAACTGCGATACCATGGAATTGTTGTATTTTTATTGTGTTGTTTTATTGTTATTGTCCCACTCCAAATAAGTATTTACCAGCATTGACTGTTAGTACGCTGCTTTCAGCAGTTTACTTCAGTATCCAGGAAGTAGAGTAACTTTTGCTAGTTTTATAACGTTTTGTATGGAATGTTTTAAATCTTTACATTTTTGGTGGGCTTTAGATCCATAAATCCTAAGTTCACTTTTATAAAATAAGATTTGTGACTGTAGTATATTTGTGTTTTTCTGTGTCGCTATTGTTTATGTCCATTTTATGTTCCTCAGCAAGTTAACTGTGTATATTTCATTTAAAAGTTTGGATATTTAAATAAAATTCATATTTCACTTCTCAGTCCTGTACATGATTGGGAAAAACGATGCTTCTTTTAGCAACTAGGTCATAAAGGTTTATATTGAGCCTATAAACCATGTTTCTGCATTACCAGGAGCGAAGTACAGAAGCACACACACACCCACAAACGCAAACATCTGAGTCTTTTAGTAGAAATTAGGCGGTGGGTTGATGTTTTGGAGGCTGGTTTATGGGCTTGACTGATTCTTGCAGAATTTCTATGAACATCATTCTTGTCTAAACAATACAGTCTGTGAATACTGATGCCACGCAGCATAACTGGCTATGCTGTAGCTCATCCCCCCCCACCCCCCCTCATGCTTTCAGTTCAGCTGATAGACCTGGTGCTAATGGTATTTCTGATATTTTGACGAATCCATGCGTGGGGTTTCGTTTATATATTTTGATGCATGTGTACCCTGCTATCTTGCGTATGTGACGTTCTGCATGTCTGGTAATTTGAGAGACAGCTAGTGCGAGTGCACACAATAAAGCAGGATGGTGGAGTGTGGCGAGGCCGCCCTGCCAAGCAGAGTGCAGATAAATCACAGGATGAATTTTTAATGCAATCCCCCGGAGGCTGCTGGATATTGCAGAGAAGGCACTGAGTTGTTGCTTTTTTCCCTTCTGTCTTGCTTGTTCCGTCTCTCAAGGACTATTTTGAGATTTTTTTTTTTGAAGTTTCTTTTTCTTTCACATGGTTACCTTTTGTTCTAAATAGGTGTGACATCTTCCCCAAACAGCACTTCTGAAATGTTTTTTGCATGGTATTTATAGGTGGTGATGTCTGTTTTTCTGGATATTATTTTCACTGTGAAGGCTCGTGCTGTCAGCTTTTGAACAAATCTTTTTTTTTTTTTACTTCAGCTTCCCAAGAATAATAAAGTTATTTATCTATCTCTGCAGTTTGGGCACCTTTCTGCCTTCATCTTCTTCTATTTCTTTTTGTGCTTTTAACACATTTAAGAGGCTTTTATCATCTCCACTTCCTAAATGCAAACATGCACATGGGCACAAAAATGTTGATAGGTTCTGATTAAAAAGTTAAAGGTGTTTAGGGCAGCTCACACAATCACCTGAATGAGGACTGTACTTTCTATCACAGCTGATATTGCTCTAGTAAGCCTTGTCCTTGGTGTTAGGTCATGTAATTTATAGCAGATGGCTGCAGAGACAGGAGGAGTTTGGAGGGGACAGGCAGCAGAGGAACGGAAATTCGTGGATTCTGCTCCATTTAGTTGTGAAGTATCTGCTCCTGACAGCATGTGTGACTGAGCACAGCACCTTGAACTGATGTGCTTGTACTGCAGGGCGTTGAGGACAGATGTGGAGCTTATGGACAGAAATGATGACTGTGACTGATCATATCATGTTTTTTTTATATCTATATCCCTCTGTAACGGTCCTGTGTGGTTTGAGTGTATTGAATCTTTGTCAGATTTTTTGCCGTGATATTCTGTGTACTTTCTTGCATTAGAGTGTTTGCACATTAGAGCACATTATAAGTTGTAAATGCTGTGTAATGTGGTTATGTAATACGGTCCTGCCACCTGGTAGGTTCCAGTGGAGCATGAAATGGAGTGTAATTGGCAAGTATGTGGTCTAAAAGCACCAGTGACATGTGAAGGTGTACAGTGTATGGAAAAAAATATTCCCCTCTTTATAGATTTCTGTTTTTTGTTCCCATGCTTTTTTAACACATAGACATTTCATATCATCAAATACATTATAATATGCAGTTTTCAAATAATGATTTCATGTTTACCTGTGCCTGTGTGAAGATACATTGCTTCCCTTAAATTATGAATTAACCACATTGTTCTGTTTAAACATTATTAGCCACACTGGGTTACATTCATTCCTGACCTGTAGAACCAAGAAATCCACAAAAAAAAAACTTCCTGACAACATATTGTAAGCACACAGATTAAAAAAAAGCAACACATTACAGCTTGGGTTAAATAAATTCATGAACAAACAACAAATAGTAATCGAAATCTGTCAATCAAGGAACAGTTAAAGTACCAATTTGTAAAGATGAATGTGTCCAGTGAGTTATTATCTACAAATGGAGATGACATGAAATGGAGGCGAATCTGTCCAGGAGTGACCGGCCTACCACAATTTACTTAGGCATATTGACGGGTCTTCCAGGAGGTAAAGAACAATCTAGATCAACATCTAAAACACTGAAGAGGTTAAAGTTAAGAAGATGATGATTTAACAACAAGAACAAGTCAAAAACACAGATTTGAGTATTTGAGTTTTAGTGCATTTAATTTGGATTGTTTACCACAAAGTAGATGATGCTCACCCATTTAAATTAGATGATTTATCATTTAGATGCAACAATTTAGCCAAAAATGACAATTTAAGGCTTTTGAGGGTTCAAACAAGGCTGCGTGTAGAGGAAAATTATTTTTAAAGTGGTGCAACTGTGATTGGTGAAGAAAGAATAAAACCAGGAAGTCATAAATTGTAAATTCTGATTTCTTAGTATTTTTTGTCCAACAGCATTGCTGCATCCAAGCTTGTTCAGTCAAACAGGCTCAAAGATCATCATAAACACTGCTCAGTTAACTATGGCTATGCCTGAAGTCAATTGTTACGTCCTCTGTTCAGCTTCAGGTTAATGTGCTCAATTGAATGCAATTTCATTCTGACTCTTGAGGTTGTCACAGGCAGTCTGGATCATAACCTCTGATTTATCTTTCATGCCTGATTTGTTTCCTTTCATTCACCCGCTTGTACAGAGGATATGCTGTACAGGTAACTTCTGTCTTTCAGAGACTGTTGTCAGCCGAGAAACAACATAACCATGAGTGCCTAGAATAACCTCCGAGTTTCTGTTTCAAGGCCCATCACATCTACGCTCCCTTGTCCTCATGTCAGCAGTGTTATCTCTACACACGCTGGCTCGCAGGGTCGATTCTTGTCAGCGAGTCCCACTTAACGGTGTTGATTTACGTGGTCATCACAACAGCTGGCCAACAACGGCACCCCCCCCACCACCACTACCACCCTCCGCAGTCAAGGAACGCAGCTTTACATACATAGATTTGCTGGCACCCTCCCTCCTCTCAGCTTAGTTTATGGTTGCAGAAGCTCCCATTAGCCACAGCTCATAAAATCTGCTACGCCCGCTCTGTTAAACACAGCTTTGAAAAGACACACAAGTACAAGATAAACCCAGTGTGGTGAGAAAATGTTGGAGGAGCCCTCAGATTGATGCGCTACTCCTGAGAAATGTCATTGTAAAATCAAGTTCATATATGTGTCGGTGCATGAGAAGCGTTTTGATATTTCTTTACTTATTTCTTCGTTAAAAAAAGTTGCCCCACCAAGATGATTAAACAGGACACTACTTAAAACCCATGTCATATATTTGAATTGGCATATCTTAATGCTATCTTAATTCACCTCATGTCTCTCCTGTTATTGGCTGCATAGTTTCGAAAAATCGGAAGTGATCCTTTGTGCGAACTCTCTCAAATGTTTCCAACAACACTCTACGTCCCGAACCACACAGGCTGTGAGGCTGCAATTATTGTGCTGCGCTTGTTCTCCACGCTGTTAATGGCTTTATCTCAGTCACTTCAGTGAAAGAGAGTGTCACCGTTTCAATTAGGATCGGTGTGGAGTGTGTGTGCGTGTGTGTGTGGTTTTTCTGTGTGCTTGTTGTGGGTATGTAGCCGTGATTATTAAGTTCAGAGAAGCTGCCGCCATTTAGGAATGTAGATCTCAGGGTGACGCTTTAGTTTTAGGATTTATAAAGAAGGCTTTTTGTTCATCTTCGAGAAGTCACTGTTGAGTGTGTGTGCGCGTGTGTGTGTGCTCGCAGAGGTGGTCCTTGGATTTTAAGTAGATTGATAATAGCCCTCAGGCTCCACCACTTTCAAAAGGTCATCTCTCCTCTTTGTGTGTGTGTTGCTTATGAGCGCTGATGTGTTGGTCTCTCTGAGTTCATGTGTGGAGAGAATAAAGGGAAATGTGGGGCTTTGAGATAAGCAGGTCTACTCTGCAGCTTGGTAGGAGTGCCGTCCTCACACTTAACTGTGCACCTCACACTTAGCAGGAATATTTGGCATTGTCTACTGTTTAAAAAGAAAATTCATCTCTCTGAAAATTAGGATTTTATTTCTATTGTAGACGACTGGCGTATTTCTGAAAACAAAGAGACAAAGAAAATCAAAACAGAAAGAACAATACTTATTGGTGCATGGATTAACATTTTACAGCTCCTTACATATTTTGTTGTGTATTCAGTGAAAACCAAACAGATAAAATTTGAGTTCACTAGAAAATGTATATTGATTTTACCGGTATGAGTTTCTGAAAGCACTAAAATGCTATTGTGAAAGATAAAAGTTGTGAACAATCACCTGCGAGACTGATTCTGGTGATACCTATAAACCAAAGTAGTTTTGTATCCACTGAATGTTGTCTTTTTTTTATGAACAGATATAAAAATATGCTTTTGTCTGGTTAAATTAAGCACATTTGTAGCCTGAAATGGTTTTTATATTGCACATGAAAAGTGCTGGAATTGCAAGCCTTAACAAAATAGGTTTTAATTCAATTATTTAATAGTTACTATTATCCAGTTGCAAATTATCTGTCCCTTTCTGTGACGAGGTCATCAACCCACATGGACTTGGAGCCAAGCATAAATCTTCCAAATACCAGTGAAAAGATGGATAAAGCTGCTCAGCAATGATAGGATTAATTTGCTTGCTCTAAAGCCAATAAAGACTTTTTAGTTAATTATTGAGAAAGGTTTGAATAATATTTGACATTACATTTACAATAAAATGTGAATGAAAACTTTTTGTTTTTAAATTGATTCTCGTTCTACATTAGCGGTTCTCAACGTGGGCGGTACCGCCCCCCAGGGGGCGTTCAGAGGATGGCAGGGGGCGCTGGCGGACATTTTTAAAAAAGGGGGCGTTTGGTCGAAGGTAAACTTTACACCTTAAATGCACAACAATATTAGTTTAGACTTTGAGCAACTTGGTAAAACTGTATTGTGTAACATTAAAACATGCTTGGCTGCAACTGTATCGATGCA
>CAEGAF010062791.1:0-15447 GCA_903067075.1 Micropoecilia bifurca
TTTTGCAACATTTTTCCTACAAAGTATGATTTTCCACATCCACTTGCTCCTACAATCATACATGAGAAAGGTGATTTTAATCTAGGATCAAAATAAATCTGCTGAACATCACCTGAATAAGACATTTTTTCTCTTAAAATCTAATAACCAAAAGGTAGAGTTGAACCATCTGAAAAAAGCATTCTTTTGTCATACACAACCTGAAACATTTTCTGAAATGTCACGTTTTTTAAGTAGAACCCCTTTTTATCACATTTGATGGTGCACTGAGGTACCTCAATAACACGGCTTAGGAACCATTTAAGTACCCTCCCACCGGCTCTCTGATATTGCAAAAATTGACTCTCTTACTGCACTCGTGCGTTTGAGTAATCCCTTTAATTTGGATCACTACTTTCTTTTGTTGCTTTGTTTGATACACATAGCTTTTGGTTCCTGCTGCCACAAATTCCTGAATTGTGTCACCCCCAGCTCATCGGTTAAATCTCCCAGGTAATTCCCAAGCTCTAGAGGATTCTCACCATCTTTCACCACATAGATCAAACTGTGTCAATGTAGAGAATTTTCTCCTGCGCTCACTCCAGACAGCTGAAATGTTTTAAACGAGCATAGGTTGTGGTAAAAACCGCTATAAAAACATTATTTACCTTGTTGGGAGGAGTGATGTAGTGTTTACTTTAAATCCATTGTACCATGCAGATTTCTGGACTTAGAAAGTGAAAGTACTTCACCTCATATTTAACTGAGAACAAGAACTTAAAGACCTCGCCAGGATCACACAAATGAGGTCTGAGAGAGATCATTTCTTTGTGCAAACTTTCCCCAGAAGCTAATAAGACATAATTTAGTTTCTTGTCTTTAGCCGGATTCACCTCAATTTTGTTCGCAACCAGCCAGATGCCTTGATTGAGTTCGTAATCTCTCACATATTTCAACTTGCTCTCCTGATCCACAGCTTCAGACAGATAGCTGCTGGCTTCCTGTTTCCCCTTCAGAAAGGTGTGAATGTATCCTTTGAAGTTACTGGTTCTCTCAAAAATGACAGACCTCAGTGATTTTTCCTAAACAATACCCACACTGTAATGCCTTTTGAAATTCTACACTCACCCAAACACCTGTCAGAGCCCGCTCCTCATCCTCATGGGAGCAGGAACCTGTTTGGTTGTTCATTTCTGCACATGTGCGACAAAGAGTGAAAACTAGCTTACTCCGAGATGTCTTGTAGGGCAGAACAAGAAAAAACAAGCCCCATGGGGGATAAAAGTTTGCTCTGTTGAACCCAAAATAGTTGTTGGGATTATCAAAATCTTTGTAAATGATGGTCGGGGGACCTAGCAGGTATGCAAATGCAGAATTTACATATGGGTAGAGAGACGTTAAATCCACATAATGCAAAGACTCACCCAACCCTGCTGTGTACCTCAGCTTGAGAGCACAAGTTCGACCACTGTACAGAGCTTTTCAAGGGGACAAAAGTTCTGGGGAAGCAAATTTTTCAGGAATCTGATCACCCCCGGATGAAACTTCTTCATGCCATTCCATTCATGTTCCCACAGTTTAATAGTTAGAAATGGCAGGAGGTCAATAAATTTTAACTTGTAATCAGGGTCTGTAAAACAGAGCACTTTTCCTCCCTGCATGATCAGATATGGTTTTATGCCCAACTGCACCATAGCGTGTAACCCCTGTACAGTGGTCTTCAGAAATGCTGAAGAAATTGTTGCGCGCAACCCAAACCGTAAGCATACCATTCAACACCTTTCAGTGTTTTGGAACAAACTAAGCACGGAATATGCACACCACTCTGATAAAAATAGCTTTCGAAATCATAGAACACGAGTTTTTGTCATGAAGTTTGTCATCAGCAGTAGCGGTTTGAATGTAGCACAGGTGATCGTTTAGAGTTACATCTGTACCATGTGGTAGTTTTTTTTCACCGCAGATCCCACATTTTGATTCGCATACATTCACAGTTTTCTCCTTGGTCATGGGGATGTGATATAGCCTTTTAAATGTAGAAATTTTTTTTATCATCTAACATTCACTCACAAGCATTTCAGCGTGAGTTCTGTTGCAAGATTCTTTGTGTCTATCATAACATGTTGATTTTTGGTGGATTCTATTACAATCTTTACAAGGTCCTGGGTTGTACTGCAAATGCGCTGCAGCAGACTCCGCAGTAACCTTTACAGTGATGAATGTTAACATTATTGTAACCGTTGTAACAAAATTTGCAAATATATTTTGAACCGATAAAACCAGTGAGATTCCTAATGCCAAAATAATGTTTATTATGGAGAAAAAGAAAGCAGGGATCTGTTCACTTTTGAAAATTGGTCTCAAATTTAAACAAAATACCATTCTTTGAGGTTCGATAAAACACTTCAATTTTTCTTTTTACGATGTTTTAAAACTTAGCGATGTTGCTGAATGTAACCGCTGTCTGTTCAAATAAGCCTGCCTGTTTCTGCCACTGTCTAGCCTGTACAAGAGATTGATTATCTGTAAATTCCAGATGAGTGATATGTGTGAGCCATATTGCAAAACACAGCTGGTTACCGATATTTTGTACAATTAGCAGGTGGTGCCTTTTCTTATGAATCAATTCACATTCCAATGTTTTTTCAGCCTTGCGTTTTGCTGAGTAATATCATCCCCCTATAACTCTACCTGTATAACATCATTTTGTGCAGCCATTGATCCTGCAGCATTAGCCAGATCAATTAGAACATTCATAACTGTGGTGTAGATTTGAGCAATGTCACGTACAGCATGAGTTGGAGGGGGGTTGATAAAGGTCTCCTTATTTCAATGAAAAGTTGGCGTTTTACCCTCTGATTTTGGTTTAGACCACCTCCTTGCTGCTGCTGTGCTAGATCATTTGCTGCAGTTGTATCCCAGGGTATGAATCTGTATTCTGACAAACTTCGTTCAACCTAAATAAAGCAGTGTGTGAGGCGGGGGGTGAGGCAGTGGGTGAAGTGACGGGTGAGCTTTGTGGAGAAAGACAAATATTTAAACCGTGAAGTGCATCATTAATTTGTCTGAATGATTCTGAGACCGGTCTGATAAACGGTCCAATAAACTGTCCTATAAACGGTCTGATAAACGGTCCGATAAACAGTCTGACAAACGGTCTGATACCCAGTCAGATAAATGGTCCGATACGCGGTCCAATAAACGGTCCAATAAATGGTCCGATACCCGGTTTGATAAACGGCCTGATACCCAGTAAAATACCCGGTCCGATAAACGGTCCAATAAACGATCCGATAACGGTCCAATAAACAATCCGATAAAGGTCCCGATACCCGGCCTTATAAACACTCCGATACCCAGTCCGATACCTGGTCTGATACATGGTCCGATACCGGTCCGATATCCAGTCCGAAACCCCGTCTGATAAATGGTCTGATACATGGTCCAATAGACGGTCCGATACATGGTTCGATAAACGGTCTCTCCAAGATTTTATTGACATCACTGGACAATTAGGAGATCTCCTAACTGAAGATGAAAAAGAAGCAGATATTATCAAATGGTTTGAGCCTAGAATGTTAATTATCAGACAGTTTAATGAAGATACTGCAAAATGGATGGAGGAGACATTGAGTTTACAACCAACAAACTGATGAAAAGATAGATCATGGTTATAGTGTGTCACAAGTGAGCCATGAATCCAATATGCTGGTAAGCAAGGGCTCACACTCTGGACGCTCGACTGTGGTGTCTTCTCATACATCAGTTCGAACTATTGAAGAATCCAAGCTCTATGGTCTTGTAGAACAGGCTGCTGTTCTGGAAAGGAAACAAGAGTTGGAAATGGAGGAAGCACGTATCAAAGCAGCTAAAGAAAAGTTGGAACTAGATGCAGCTATAGCAGAAAGGAGAGCAAAGATCAGAATTTTAAAACAGTATGAAAAATCAGAAGATGGCTTGAGCACTCAGCCAGCAGGTGGCACAAGAGTGAAGGGAGAGGAAAACTATGTCACTCTCTCTCAGACCAGGCCATACAGAAGTCACACATCACTCAGGCCATCACAAGATATAAGACGTCAGGTTGCCACGGTAAACATCGCAGTGCAACAGCATGATGGAAGCATGAGTGGCCTTCTGAAAGTAATGGAAAACCAAAACACCATTACAGAGATGCTTGTTAAGCAACATAAATATGCACAACTTCCTGAGAAAGAGGTTGTGGTGTTCAAGGGTGATCCACTTACTTATAGATCGAACAAGCTATTGAACAGAACAGTGAACAAGACAAGTTGTTCTACTTATTACAGTTTACTGCAGGAGAACCACAGGAGCTTGTTCAAAGCTGTGAACACAGGCCATCACACAAGGGGTTCAAAGAAGCAAAAGGACTGTTAAAGAAACATCATGGGGATGAGTTGGTGATTGCAAGCTCATACATTGATAAGGCTTTAAAGTGGTCTCCATTTAAGGCTAAAGATGGAAAAGCGCTGAAGACAAATGCTTTATTCCTAAATGGTTGTTGCAACACGATGCAAGATGTTGAATTGATGGAAGGAAATGGATAATCCCACAAACATGAGGATGGTGGCATCCAAATTACCTTATAAGATGCGAGCAAGTTGGTGCAATGAAGCATTTAAAATCAAGGAGAAAGGAGGCCTCAGAGCCAGATTTGCTGACCTGGTCACCTTCATTGACCACCAGTCTAAGGTAGCCACAGATCCACTCTTTGGAGACCTCCAAAGGAGGAAGAATTAAGGAAAATCTGAAAGCGGTCAAGAGTGGACCAAAAGGAACAAGCTTTGTCACTAATATGGTGGTGGGAAAGAAAAATGCAACTTCAACACTACATTAAGTAAGCTCATCCAAGACAGGAACATCTTTTGAAACTCCATGTCTATATTGTAAAGGAAACCACTCTTTAGAATCTTGTAACAAGATCAAAGAGGAAATGAATCAGGAACGTATTGACTTTTTAAAGTTAAAGGGACTGTGTTTTGGGTGTTTGAGACAAGGTCATATTAGTCAGAACTGTAAGAAGAAGACATTATGCAAACAGTACTCAAGAAAACACCCAGACATTCTTCATCAGAACGAAGAAACTAAGAAAACAACTTATGTGCCGGCAAATAGACAACTTATGTCATATGTCTATTTGACATATGACATAATACTCATGAGGAAGAGATGTCTGCGACTTCAGGTCCTGTCAAGGAAGACATGTGTGGCTACACTGGGGTCTTAGAAACAGACTGTCTACTATCCATGGTTCCTATGAAGGTGAAGTCCTGCAGCAGTGGAAGATCAATAAAGACTTATGCATTTATGGATCCTGGAAGTACAGCCACTTTCTGTATAGAGGACCTTAGAAGGAGGCTGAATGAGAAGGGAAAGCCGACTCAGATCTCCTTAAGTACAAAGGGTCAGAATGAAGAAGAGAAACAAAGGTTGATCAACAGCTACCTGCTCACAGAAGTTGAGGTGTGTAGTCTTGATGGAGAAGAATACTTGCAGTTAATCAAAGTTTTCACACACAGTAACATTCCTGTGCAGAGATAAAACATCCCCATTCAGCAACATTTTCGGAAGTGGCCCTACCTGAACGAGGTGAATTTACCACAAATTGTCGCGAGTGTAGGCCTTCTCATTGGCTCCAATAACTCTAAAGCAATGGAGCCCTGGTATGCAATTAACAGTCAAGAAGAAGGACCCTATGCTGTAAATACTGTTCTCGGCTGGATGATGTTCGGAATCAAAATCCCAATTGATGAATCATAATTTGTATTGACACACGGAGCATAAAATCAGCCAAAAAAAGCATTCAGACTTTACTTATTTTATTCACTTTCAGCGCTGAAAGGAGACGCTTTTACCATTAAGTCCGAGAAGAGTTCTAAAAAAGTCTGTGCAGCGTCTCAGGAGGAGGGCAGCTGATAATATGAACTGAAGACACTCCCTGAAATCACACCATGTCTCTGTGTCCCTGATATGTTTCTGTTTCATGAGAAATGGACCTTAGTGTCTAACAGAATAAAACATGTAACTCTTTAATATGGACCCTTTTTCTAACAGCATGTGACTCGTTCTCGACCTTGGTAAAGCTCTCAACATTCCCCCTGTTGGGCTCTAAAAGAGTCCAAAAAGGAGAATACAAACCCTAGAGTATGAATGAAGTAATGAATAAATGTGAGATAGTACTTAAAATAGAAAATCAAGACAAAGAAATGTTATGATAATAGTAAAAAAGAAAGGATGCAAAGTTAACAGATAACAAGAAATGTTAAGGACACAAAACATAAAACAAGCACATTTTGAATTTGCAAACCAATTAAGTAAATTAACATTACAGGCAGTACAATCAAAATATAATGATATTATGAAACTAACATTATTAAATGTTTAAAATTCTGAATAAGTAAATGTAATGGTACTAGTAAAATCAAATGCTTAAGTAACCTAAAAAATGCAGTAAGATTGAATTGTAATGAGATCCATAAAATCAAATTAGATCAGTTTTTGCTATAGCGAGACCTATCAACATCAAATCAGTTTCTGCGTGTGTCCAGATGTTGAGTCGGCACAGCAGATGGAAACCCCGACAGTGCCTGTCAGGCTTCAGTGTGGCATTTCAGCTGTAAATTGGTCCACCAATCGTGGAAGGTGCTCACAGTCTCAGATCCCAGAATACCCAGAAAGGATTGGACTTCATTCTGCAACAGAAAAATCACAACAAAAAGCAAAATCAATGGATTATATGAAGAAACTTAAAGTGAAGGGAAAATATCATCTTTTTATACTAGATACTAGTACTGCCCTTATACTCTGGAAAGCTGGAGCTCCAAGGCCATCTTTCGGTTCTGGGGAATGATCTGATAGGCAGGTGGGGTTCTATTGGTACCACTGCTCTTCTCTAAGTTGAAGATGATGCACTGAACAGCTGAGGACCTCAGGCAAGGAACAGCAGCATCCAAAGGTGATGAGGAGAGAAGATTCTTTGAGATTGTGCATCGTCTGATTAGCAAACATAATGTAGTTATGTTTGCTAACTACATTAGCAAACATAACTTTTTTTAATCTTTTTTAAAAGTTTCTCCTAAAAGCTGAAGATCAAGCTTTTTTTTACTAAGCCAATAGAGGATCAGTATAGCAATTGGATTTGTTATTTAAGTTATCCTCTTAATAGTTAAATAAATGGGTTATAGGATCAGACAAAATCAGAAGCCACACAGAAAATCATGTAAAAGATCAGATTATAAAATGAAAGTACAAAAATGACTGGCCCACAGTTATGTTTTATCAAAGGAATATCATTTGAAATGTATATATAATTTATCCCTAATAGAAACTTTTCCAGAAATGTTAAACCATATATAAATCTTTTGCTTTGGTTATTTTAATTAAATTCAATCAAATAGTTCTCATTCAACATATTGACACTTAATGGGTCAAATATTTACCTTTTTAACACCACATTATGTTTAGTGATCAACAACAAACTGGTGTTACTCTTAATATATTTTAACACCAACACCGTTGTAAATCTTAGTGTGACTCTGCAGTGTCGAATTTAACACCAGCATAGCACTAAATCTTTAGTTTTATTCTGTCAATCTGAACCGCTTTAAGCAGTTTCATAATTGTTCATTTGTAAATCCCAATTTAGTTTGAATCCTCATATTATGATTAGCCTGTTCTACAAGATTAAAGTTAACCCTTTCACTCCATATTTAACTTTGTGGTTTTTAATCCCAAAAGTTCAACAACTTTAACCTTGGAAAAATCAGTTCTTTTGAAAACCTATCTGTAAAAGATATATTTAATTGAATTACCCTCTTTTGTAGTGTTCATCATATTTGTCAATGTTTTTGGCAGTTTTGGGAGAAATTTGGGTCAGGTTAGACATGTTTAACTTCATGACTTGGTTAAAAAATTATTTTGAATTATAGCAAAAGAGAAGTAGCAATCAAATTATCCCCTCTATGTTTTAAAAAAACTCTATTTTGTAGAAATCTATTTGACATATGACATCATTGTTAATTTTAATGTATTTAATTCAGAATATTCAGTATTACTTTAGAAACTCATTCAAATAGTTTAAAACATTTATGAATTTTGATTTAACCTCTTTTATATTTTGCTGAAGCCCAAAACTCAAAAATTTCTTAATGTATTAGATTAACTCATAATTTGTAGATTGGATTAATTCTATGCATCTCCCCGTTTCTGTATTGAAACACTGTTTAGTGTTTCAGTACAGAAACTCCTAAGAAACCCAAGCAAATCATTACCCTTAAATTCTTTCATTGCTAACTATAACAGTTGGATGTAACTTAAACAGGGTATTTACACCTCAGTGAAGGAATTGAATAGTTGATTGAAAGTATGTTGAGTAAACTCATAATTTTGTTCAGTAGTGTTACGTAGAATAAAGTGTCCTAGGATTTAAAATGTAGTACAAATAAAAGTAAATAATTATTTAAATGGGAATCCTTAAATTTATAGTCACTGTAATTTGAGACATCTAGAACTTAGATAATTCTCTTTTTGTAGTTGAAGCATGGTCGGTTGTGCTTTTGTAAATCATAAAATTAACAATTTTACTGTACTTTTATCCCTTTTAAATTCTTGTTATGCTGGAGGAGATAAAAACAATAGCCAGATGTGGGACAAACAGAGTTAAAGTCATTCAAGCAAACAAAAATATTTCTGTAAACTGCAGAGAGTTCTAACACCCTGCTGCATCGTTAAACTTATCCTGGGGACCAAATAGCAGAGGTCAAAGTGCAAAGGCAGTTGATCATGAATGTTTTTTTTTTAATAAATAAACTAAGGTGAGAAAAAGTGGTATCACACAATTCAAAAATTCTAGTAAAACCATTAAAAACTACAAAGTTTTGTTGGCAGCCATTTTGTCTCCAACCTGTAGACTGAGGGAAATTCCAGGACCAACCACACCAACAGACAAGCAGGACAGCCTCTGAGTCTCAGGACGACTTTATATGTAATGTTCCATTTGCCCCATCAGAAGCTGTCCAGAGCAGTATTCAGTCCCGCTGTGTAGAAAAATCTGGACAAAGTATATGGCTCTCTTTGACAGAGTGAGGGTGAGATGGAGAGATACAGCAGATAAGTCATTGTTTTCAAACCTCTGTCTCACGTTGGGCAGAACCCGGTGGTCTTTTCTGCCATAGGAGGCCCTCAAAAATGACAACTGGGTCTTGTCCTTCACCCAGGTGTTTCCTCAGAGATCATAGTCAAACATCCAATGGTAGATCCTGTAAGCTGCAATACGACTTCACGTGACAACAGGAAAAATCAATCCAACCTCACTGACCTCTGTAGAAGATGTAAAAATTGTCCTGTAGGTCTTTGCTCTCAAACAGCAGTCCAGCAGAAGATGGCATAATTCTTATGTGTAGAAAGTGCAAAAGTCCAAGTCAGCGCGGCAACGAACAATAGAGACATGAAGCCAAGGCCACACGATCCCCCATCTCATCACCTCCTCACACAGCACTGAACCCGCAAAACCTGGCCCCATGGTCCCCGTCTGACCACAGGACTACTAGAGTAAAACACAAAGTAAATTAAGCAGTGTATGCCACCTTTTGCTCACATAATTATAAATTAAATGTCTTTTCTCCTGCTTGTAGATGAAGAGTTGCCTCTCTTTTTTTGTTTCTTTTCAGCCAGGCTCAGGGTCACTGGAGCAGCTCAGATCAGAACCACTGCCTCAGTCTCTGAGCTCCAAAGAGAAAGAAAAATAGAAATGTGTGAAGATGATTCAACCTCAGATGTTTAGAATTAACCAAAAGTGGAAACAACTCCTCTCAAAAGTTAAACTCTAAGAAATTATTTAAAATGTATACAAAATGTTGAATTTCCAGCTTTACACACTTTTCATAATTTGGTTATTCAAATTGCATATGGAAAATAATTACTATAATAGTGTCCAATTTTACACAAATGTGATAATGCCATGCTTTAAAACAACCAGCCAAATTTCCTTAATAATTTAGGTCAAAAAAGAAAACTGTAATAGAATATTATTCATACCAATAATAGAAATGTTACCTTTATCCTGAATTTTTCAAAGCTGCTTCTATTGTTTTATTTATTAATGTTTTCTTGAATTCAAAATTTTTTCGCATTTTATCAGAATTTTAAAGTACTATTAACCAAGATTTTCTCAATGATAACAATTACATCCAACTGTAACTTAGCACAATCAAAAAGTAGAAGTTATGCGTGAGAAGTGATTTATCAATAATTTATATGCCAATAAACATGGCACAGATATTGTTAGAAATTATTAAATTTGAAATTACCAATTTCAATTCAGTAAGAGCTTCTATATAACTGTGTTTCAGTCATGCAGGAAGGTACAATACAAGAGCTGACAACATTCCTATTGCTATCAGAAATATTCTTCAGATACTCATTCTGTAAATATTTCTAAAATGTCCAACTGAAATTGTACTGCAAAGGCCAAAAGTTTTAGTTATTTTAAGTTCAGATCAGAATTTGGATTGCTTTCCTAAAAGGCAGTGTCAATGTTCTGTTTGAACCAACAAAATAAAACTTTATCAATTTAGACAGAGGAGTCAAAAATGTGGACAAATCAATTAAATCGAAATTTAATGCACACAAATGTTGTGAGCCAGTTGTCCAGTCAGTTGGACTTTTACATAATCAATTACTATCATATCTACTTTAAAAATTTCATCATGTCCAATTTGTGCCTTTCTACCAAGACACGCATATGTTTCGAAAGCAGCAGTTAGTTTAGTTAGTAGGTTAGTTAGTTTATTATTAAAAATAAAAACAACAATAATGTTAATAAAAATTAAAATAAAATAAAAGATGTCAAATCAAATAAAACATTCTTGTAATAAATGCTATCTGGTTTTAAACCAAAGCTGAAATATGATTATACCCTTTGAACATATTATTTGCCACTTTGAGGTCAGGTAACCAAATTATCCAGATTTAGAATCATAAATTGTCTTTGAGACAATAATATTTTGTAATGAACCTTAATTGAATATTGGGCTGTTTCATAATGACCTTTTGAATCAAACACATACTCATATTTATTTACCAATCTTGTTCCCTCTTTAGATATTTTCAAATGACACAAGTTTCAAATGAAAATAAATCCTGTTTTGATAAGATAAAAAGTTTAAAATTTAACCTAAGTAACATTTTTAAAATTTCAACCCATTAGATGTCACTTTATTTAGTTTACAATTTTACCTCACTCATCTTTAATTTTACCACATGTGAAAATAGTGAATTGTGCTGCATAATTTTGAATATCATCTTACGAAGGCTGCAGGAGAGTCTGTTATCAGTGAGGAACCATAAATTAACTCTGGCATACAGGCCGTGTCTCCAATGAGCAGGCAGCGAAGGACACATCTCAAGTTATCTCCCACAAAGAAACACTAAAACTATTGAAAACTGTTCAGACATGCTCTATGAGTGTCTTAATTCTTAAAATCTGTGCTTTGATCTAAGGGAGTAGAGGGGTTCTGGAACACTTTGATACCAGGCTTCATGTCAATTTAAAATTACTGAAGAACGGAACAGATGTTTTTCAGAAAATACCTATATTCTTCCCAAAGCCGTTTCATCTGTTGAAGTAGGAAAGAAAAACAATTAAAGTCAGAAGTGATTAAAATATCAATATGTGCTCTGCTGCCTTCCTGTTGAGAGAAAAGAGACAGTGACCACTGACAAACAGCTGCGCAAGACAATGGTACCTAATCAGGACACCCAGAACAGCAAACATAAGCTTTGAATGGGACACACAGACATAAGCTCCAACATAGTAACAAAATGAATGCACACATAAACACAACATAACCGAGTACATACAGACATAAGAACCAACAAGAAACGATCCTCAAACATCAACTATACATTTAAAATAAACTGCAACCAACAGAGAAACACAAACTGTCTGCTTGGCGGCAGAAGCTTACACACACAGCTGACAGACACACAGAAATAGATCCACGCTTTTCAGCTCCTATTTTTGTCCTCTTTTAACACTTATTTCTTCACACCTAAAACTACTTTTTCTACTCTTTAGAGGATCAGATCGCGATCAACCTTTATTTCATTATTTATCCTATGGTGGACCGCTCTCAACGCTTTGCATTTCTTGGGAGATCACAGATTGGCTAACCGTTTCTTCACCAAGGGCAGTACTCCCCGAGGATAAAACCGAAAAAACTTAGCCTTTACCTACCCTGTGTCCGGGAAAAGCCAGGGATGGCGAACTCCCACTACCAAGCCAATTGACCTTTACACCAAAATCTTCACACCTAAAAACTACTGTTGCTTCACACCTAAAAACTACTTTATTTTTTGTCTATACTCCAATGAACCGTTAAACAAGTAGACAGGCCAGTGAAACGCAATTTGAACAAACCTGGGAAAAGCAATATGGCTGAAATTTAGACAAACCTGGGAAACAATACAGACAAAAGCTGATAAATGCAATTTATACAGACCTGAGAAACAGTACAATGGTGTATATTAAGGAACCTTACCTTTCATGTGGGCTCTAGCCTAAAGTACTGTTCCGGAAAGTCTGTGCCTGAACGGCCAGTCCAAACTTTGCTCATGTGTCAACACAAAATACTCCTCTGCTACCAACTGTATTGAATGGAAATCCCAATCGATGAATAATAATTTGTATTGACACACGGAGCATAAAATCAGCCAATAAAAGCATTCAGACTTTACCTATTTTATTCACTTTCAGTTCTGAAAGGAGACGCTGTTACCATTACGTCTGAGAAGAGTTTCTAAAAAAGTCTGTGCAGCGTCTAAAGAGAAGGAGGAGGGCAGCTGACTATATGAACTGAAGACACTCCCTGAAATCTCACCATGTCTCTGTGTCCCTGATATGTTTCTGTATCATGTGAAATGGACCTTAGTGTCTAACAGAATAAAACATGTAACTCTTTACTATGGGCCCTTTTTCTAATAGCATGTGACCCATTCTCGACCTTGGTAAAGCATCTCATTTTTGTTTTTTACCCTGATTTTATAGGTATTTTAACCCATGAGATGACTCGTGTTGAGGAAATATAACCATTTTTTAGTGTTTAGTTAACTGAATCTTTTACTTAAATCTTGAAGAAATTTGTGTTCAAAGGCCTGGGTTCAAAATACCAAGGATAAGTGATGGATCGACAAAAGCTTTCGACACATAATATATCTTTGGAAGTAGAGCACCCTATCTTTTTAAAATATCTTGAAGGACGGAGGTACACAGGTCTTAGGAGATAAAGAGCCTTCAACAAACATCAGGCATGTTAAACCATTGAACTGCAAACTTCTGAACTCTAAAGCGGTGAACTTTAAACTTTCAGACTATTAACATCATATAGAGTATTTTAATATTGCAAGCTTTCACTGAATATTGTATTATTTTGTTTTAGAATTAACTTAGTCGATTATGAATGCATTTGAAAATGTTTTGTTCTGTATTAGTAAAACAGGAATTGTATCTGATTACATTCTATAGACAGTATAGATATTATATTAGTTTAATATCAAGGAGAACGTTGGAGAGAATAGCAAAAGCATATTATTTTCGGAGATAACTCTTATTGAATCAAGTACAGGAATTAAGGGTTTATTCTGGGAACAGCAGGAGAAACCAGAGTTTCACAGATATCTGTGAAAGGCTTTGATATTGGGTTTTATGGCTCAGGAAGGAGCCAGATTGTGAAAGCATAATAAATGTAAAGTAAAAACTCTTCAGGACATAGGAGACAACATCATTTAGTGAAATGGCCCAAGTATAGCTTAAAATTTATAACCTATTCTGGGACAATTGACCTGTAGTTTACCCGAAAATTGACTGAAATATTTGTTATCTATTTGGATGGATTAACAGGGAGTTCCAACTATGTCTCCTTAGACATTTGCAAAGTCATAAAAGTCAGCGGGACTCTAGAATTCTGGTTAACTTCACTCACAAAAAAAGAGAAAACTTCTCTTTGATCGTCCGAACAAAATTGTAGGGAGGAACTACATTTGAAATGGTCAGGAACGGCTTCCAGTTGGTCGAGCCAAGGTATGCCTTGTTTGAATATGCAAAAAAAAGGACACTCCTATAAGTGATAACAATTGATGCACAGGAGAAAATATTCAGAAAAATAGCTGATCTGAGTTGCTTTTGCTCTGGCTCTTGTCTCCAAAGACGTCTTTGACTGTATGTTTGTCTTCTCCCTCAGAAAACAAATGTATGTCTCTGTGTTTCTGTAATGCTTTGTCATATCTTATACTTTCTTCTGATTGGATTAAATTCTGTACTTCTGTGACGTCAACACGCAATGTTGTGGTTCTGTCTCCGAGACGTGGAAATAATCTGGGACCGGGAAGGAAATAGAGAAAAGTTGTATTTTCCTAAATTTAGATAATTATTCCTTTCCAACACTCGCCTCTACCTCTTGTTATCGTCCCGGTGGGCAGACAGTGGTTGGGATAAGACCAAAGATTTGTAAACATCGTCTTGCATGAATTCTCTATATTTTGAAAGCTCACGATGTCTATGCCGTTGGCGTAGTTTAAAGTAAATTGGCCTGATGGACCTTGGTATTTCGACGTAAAGGCGTTCGAGCTAACACTGTCTGTATGGTTTATCTGGTTTACGCACGCAATATCATGGCAGGTCTCATTTTCAACGTATCAGCAAAATGCAATTAATGGGATCGGTAAAAAGGTGTGTAAAGAAAACACTAAATACATTAGGGTACACCAACGTGCATTAACCTTCACATGCATATAGAAGCTACAGTTTCTCAACTGTCCACTTACCACTCAACAAACGAGGACGATGAAAGGTAGGACGCTGATTAATCAGAATTAGCCAGGTTTTCATCGCGAAAGTCACACTCAGCGGCTAAGTTGCATGATCTGCTGGTTCATAAATAAGAAACGTCGTCACGATACTGACAAATTCTGTTACGATGATGACGACTCAGTAAAAAGAAGTTAGACTCACAGTTCAAACCCTCCTGTGGACGACTGTGGCTCACAGCCGCTGGTCCTTGCAGTACAGTCGACAATATTGGTGGTGAGGTTTGGTGTTGCCGCTCCACGTTGGCGTCTGCAAAAGTAAACATGAGAAACCTTTTCACGACACTGAAGATCCATGTCAGTATGATGTGCAAGAAACCCACTCACCCATTGGGTGTGACAGCGACATTTAGCGCCTTCATCTTGTTGGACGTGTCCTCTTGAAGGAAAGCTGATCGCCCTCCGTGGTTCACCCACTTTTTTGGTGTTACGTCGACTGATTGTTGGTCGTGTTCATGCGTCATCTTCTCAGTTCCTGATGGAACATTATTGAGAATACTCCATCGACCCATCTTTTTGTTTTTTACCCTGGTTTTCATCTTATAGGTATTTTGTACGCATACGGATTGAGTTAGGGGTTCCATCATG
>CAEGAF010062812.1:0-12608 GCA_903067075.1 Micropoecilia bifurca
CAAGATCCTTAAACTCAGAGATCTGAAAGGAAACAAACAGCATCATGAAAACCAAGACACAGCAGAGAGAGAACAGAGATAAAGTTTTCTAGAAGTTCAACACAGGATAAAGTCAGGTTACCATGTTCTAAAATCTATAAAAGCACAATTTGTCATGTGAAAACGGAAATAGTATGACAGCTCACTTACACTGACAGGCCCGGAAAGGACAAGTCGCAGCTTGCAGCCTCATGCTAACTGGGAGGAAACCATGTTACAATGGTCTAGTCAAAACCCAGATGCAAATCCAATTGAGAATTTGTGGCAAGGCTCGATTCTTACGATGCTCTTCATCCAGTCTGACTGAGCTTGAGCTGCTTTTGAAGATAAATGGGCAAAATGTTTTCTTAAAGCTGGTAGAGACAAACCTGCAACAGCTGTAATTCTGTTCTGCAAAGCACTACAAAGCACACGTTTCACATACTTTATAATAAAAAAAATAATAATTTAAATAATATTTTCTGTCAGATAAAGCCTAAATAAAAAGAATTCAATTGTGTTGTGATGTGACAAAATGGTATTAAACAGGGAAACCCTCCTCTCTGCTCCATGCATTCATCGTTTTCCATACCACCAGCTTATGGAACATGGAGTCCCTGGAATGGCGCGTGGGAATGCAGCCGGAGTGTTTCACAAGTAGAAAATCTAGACATTATGCGCCCGAGTGCTCTTGCATAACACATCACTAATCTTAGGCTAACTTCACTGGTGACTGATTAAGTTGTTGCCTTGGAAATTGAATCACCTGCTGACAGCTCCACAGCTGTGTTGATGCAGACACTTTAGTGTAAAACAAACTGCGTCCTAAACTCTTCTTCTCTTGCTCGGTTTCTCGTGCTCTTCCACCAGAGGTCAAGGATTGACCTGGGAGGGCATCAGGAGCCTGGTGTGAGGAAAAAGGTTCCTGTAAGCTGTGAGGTTTACAGCCTGTCATGGACTCTATGAGAACTTAAAAATACTCATATCAGCTGTGCGTCTTACACACAGCATGACACAAGCTCACCCCACCGCCCCCAGCCTCGACCCTTTTACTTCCGTTGCGCACTCGGACGTTTGCTTACTCCAGTTAATGTCTTTCCCAGACCGCAGTCCTTGTTTGTCTTCGTTTAATCTCTTCTCTCCTCCGTCTTTCATGCCTCAGACGTCTTTAACACGGATCCGCAGCGGCTCGGGGAAAAGGAGGAGTATGGGACGGGGCAGATGAGTTGTTGATACTGTGTTTGTTGTGTGGTGTGAATGTTGTGATAAAGTCTGATTAGAGTCTTCAGAGGGATCAAAATGACGTTGTTTGGGGACGGAAACCCGGGGCGAACTGCTCACTCTGCAGAAAACTAAAACTGTCTCACTCTGCCGTTCAATCCGGCAATTTGCCGTCCAGAAGCGTGAGCAGACCGAGCCAGGAAATGACGGCTTGTTTGGCCAGAGGACTCACTCACTGACCTATTCATGGCCAGTCAAAAGCACCTTTGTACTTACTACCAGAATGATGGTTTAGTCTCCACAGGGCCTCACAGGAATATTTTCTGAATGACGTTTTCAACCGTCAGGGAAATTGTACAATAAACGTTCAGTTGTTTCCATCTGTGAAAATATAATAGTAAAAAAAAAAAACGTAGATATAATTAGATTGCTAAAAAAAACAACAGGAAGCAAAACAAATGTTGGATAACTGTACCGCTGCCTGGACACCCTGACATACTAAGCTACATGCTTTGAAAATGTTTCCATATACTTATAAACTTAAAAAAAAATTTAAATGCTACATCTACAAACTTTTATTTAATATATTAGGATTTTATGCAAATAAAAGTAGTGCAGGTTGTGAAGTGGAAGAAAATAAAACAAGTTTCAGAATTGTCTTACAAATAAAGCATTTTAAAAATTCACCTGCAAACATTTTATTTTAGGGATTTCAACCCCTAAAATAAAATTTGCTGCCATCAGAGGTTAACTATTTAGTAAAAACGGATCCACCTGTATGTAATTTGACCTCAGTAGAAATGTTGCACATAGCTTCCCAAAAATTTAAAATTTATTCTAAAATGATTTTTTTCACCACTCTATCATGAGGTGTGTTTATGGATGAACCAAAATGCAGACAGGAGCTGCGATCATGTTGAGAGTTGTAATGAAAAAAGATGTTAAAAACTTACAAAAACCCAGAGGGAGACAGAGCAGAACAAAAACCATAAATTTAGGAAAAAGCCAGCAGGGAGCACAGGGGGAAATAACAGGCTACGATGTGTTAGACAGGAGGAACCAGCAAAGAGTGAGAGGAGCAGAAGCGCTCAAGTACTGGGAGAGTTAATGTGGAACAACAGACCTGGGCTGATTGGCTAATTGCTTGCAGGTGTGCGGAGAGAGAGAGAGAGAGACAAAAAGAGAGAGAGGTATAGGGGGCGAGGGAGAGGAAACAGAGGACTGGGAAGATAAATCTAATAATAAAGAATAACTAGACTCAAGAAACATAACTAATAGTGATGGTAGATGAGGCGCCATCGTTTCGACACAGCAAAACTGTGTCGATTCTGTGTCGATACTGTGTCACTCAATACTGACACCTGCTGGACATTAAAAATGACTAGGCATCGATTTGATGACCTAGTCTGTACAATAAGATTTAAGTCTTTGTATTTTATTGAATATTATATTTTATATTATGTCATATCTTCAGTTAAATTTAAAATGCATTTGATATACAGTCAATAAATAATGTGAAGTTCATGTACCTTAAGGTGAGCATTTAGGTGAACGTGTTTGGAATGAGGATGCATGGACTGTTTCTTTTTCCACAAATTTTTATTTTTAAAAAAAAGTTTTTACCATATTTTTGAAATTTAGCCTGCTTTTTTGACAGAACTTCTGCTGTAGAAAAAAAAATAAGTAACCACTACATTGACAGCGAACCCTTGTTTTCCTTAGGGGTTACATTCCGAAAATAACCCGTGGTAGGCGAAATCCGTGAAGTAGTTACCTTTAGTTTTTACAATTATTATACAGCATAATTAAATACTCTACATTGAAACCAAAGAACAAAGCCTGTTTTCAGATCAGCGGATGTGCATCAATCCGGCCTTAATGTGATCCGGAGTCATGTCATTAAAACGGCAGAGCGATGGATCTTATCAAGCGAGCCTCCGGTCCGGTTTTTTTCCAGCTGGCATTCAAAGTTTCAGTTTCCATCTCCTGAATGGCCAATCTGTATTAGATACCGTAAAGTTATTGTCAATCAGGTAAAGAAGCGCGGAGACTGTTTTTACCAATTATATGGCCAATCAGGACGCAGAACACTGTGGGGGGGAAAAACTGCACAAAACGATCAGCAACGCAGCGATATCGTGAAATGTGAACCGCGATATAGCGAGGGATCACTGTATATAAAATCATTTATAAAAATCAACTGAGTAATTTGTAGAATGGCTGTATATCTGAGTTTATCTAGGTGTATCTGAGGCTTCATTCTCATGGCCTCATAATGCCTCAACATTGAAAAGGTGGGTTTATTTAAATAAGACAGTTTAATTAAAACATATGTGACACTTAGCCTGCAGAACATAATATGAAAGTAAACAAATAGCTGAATTTGGATTCAGATAGATCAAGTAGAAACGGACAAGAACCGGATGAAACAACAAAATGAAAACAGATTTATTTTCCACTATAAGATCAAAATGGTCCCACACTGCGGAAACCTTTTATTTGAAGCTAATCCATAGTTGACGCTGTTCCGTAAAAGATCAAGAATTCGTTTGGCAAATGCATTTGACAGATTGATAGATTCGCTTTCTTATAAACACAGTTTGGCACGTTAATGTCATTTCGATACGGTTCCTGTATCGGTCACGTGGCTTGCTGAAACCAATACGCGCACCAACACGGGTTTTAGTCTATGGGCTTCACAGATGCGCCGACGCATCGGTGTTGTCGGGCCCATCACTAATAATTAAACTAGACTAGCAAAGAACAGCTGGAGAAAAGAAATAAACTAGAATCACTAAGAAGGAATGAACTAAAAATAATTTAGAAACAAGACTGATCAAAGAAAGACTAATTATGTTCTTGCAATATTACATATTATTCAAAAAGCTTCATACATTTCCCCATTGCTTCCAGCTGACTTGAATTGGAAGCAATGGGTACCCATTCTTACCCTGAAGGAACATTACTGCATCTCCTCATGATCATGTTCAGTCTTCATGTTCATCTTCTGGTATACAGTTTTTTTTTAGTTATAGTTAAAACACATAGGAGATTTAGGTTCTGTGAAAGTTGTATTTTCTAACTAATGTGTTTTCTGTTTGTTTGTTTTCGAGTTTTTCACAGGATGGATCGATTGCAGCAGATGCTGTCCAGCCCTGGAGTTTTCCTCCTGCAAAGGAGCAAAAAGGGTCAATTCAGAGCTAAATGAAACAATAAAGCTGCCCTTGTGTCCTGAAATTCCAGGAACCTGGATAAGTTTTCAGTTTGATGATGATGACTAAAAGCAAATCTCTTGATGTTTTAGAGGAACAAGCACAAAAGACCTGAGGAAAAGTTCACTCCTGTTAGGATTTTTTTATTATTATTAATATTTTCAAAGCTCGGTCGAGACCAGCTGGTGTGAAGGCCCAATCACAAGGTCTAAACCACAGCCAGGGCGTTCAGCAACCAGGTCATATGGCCAAAGCTGCCTTGATCTGACCAGGTGGGCGAGCCAAGGAAAATACCACCAGACAATCCCTTTCACGCTTGACTTAAGCACAAATGTTCTCACAATCCGCGTTCTTCTTATTATAAAGAGTCGAGCCTGAGTCTGCACTCATTAATGCTGTTATTGTTCAGCGACTTAAGTCGATTAGGAAAGGGCCTCCCGGTTTGACAAACGATGGAAATCAGAACAGCTAAAGGCGCATCTAAGAAGCAGGAGCAAAGTTCTGCTGCTTAGATGCTTAGAAGCCTTTTTAAACTTCTTTGGTTTTCAGTACTGAGCCCATGCTGACAACGACACATTTAAATGAGCAAAGTAGAGCATTACGAGCCTCCTTCACCTCTGCCTGCCTAATTTCCTGTCAGATCATAATTACCTCTTCCTTTTAAGATTTAGGTCGAATAAAGAATGCAGTCTGATCTCACAAAAGCTAAGCAGCCCGCAGCATAAGAACTCGTGACTCTATTGTGCCACATCAAACTTTTCACTTACTCCGGTAATAATGAGATTAGTGCTGTTTATATAGGCTGGATTGGTTTTGGGGAACGTGAGGAGATGCAGTAATGTTCCTTCAGCAACGTGCTCAATAAAAACTCCTGGTGTGTTTAGGAAGAAGTGAAGAAAATCTTCCTAAGCATGCAAAGAATGTTTGCATGCAGTATTTGTAGGTTGTTGGATCAGTGCTGCCCTCTAATGGTCACTTGCGAAAACAACATGCAGTTTAATGTAACGAAACAACTTTGAAGTGCCAGCTTTCTGTTTTTACCAGCAATGTCAAATTACCATAGTGGCAACAATGAAGACTTTGTGTTGATTATAGCATACAGATAACCAAAATCCCATCTATTTATATATTGTTTTAGAAAATCTGAATATCACAGAAACATCAATTTAAAGAAATATATAGTTGTGCATTTGTCCAGCAGACAATGATATGCCCCAAAAAGAAGGTAAAAAGTTCAAGAGGTCATTGCTTCAGAAGCTAGCTGTTCAGAGAAAGCTGAAAAGTTGCGTGGGAAAAAAAAGGAAAACATAAAAACATGAACTGGGATAACCAAACCTTGTGATTGAGAAGGGAAGCCTGTTCAAGGTTTGTTTTTTTGGGGGGGTGGAGATTCACATAATGTGGACCACAGCTGCACAGCTGCAGCCAGAGCTTCAAACAAAAACTGCTCCAATTCCAAAACAGAAAACATCACTATCCCGAGCAGAGGAGAGAAAAGACTGGACTCTTGCTCAGTCATCTCCATATATACTTGCGTAATATTTTTTCTTTTTTCATGAACGACCATCCTTCTCGCAGGGTCGCAAGAAGGATGGTCGTCGTCGCGTTGGAGACGACGAGGGTTTCCTTTGCATTCCTTTCAAGTTTGCACTTCTCCCTTTGGCTTCAACACTTTCTTCTGGTAACTTTGCCTTCCACTCAGCTTTCCAATTACATTATGTGCTCAGACGAAGTCAACTTTCTCTGCATTGACCTTTGGGTTTAAATTACAGCTGGAATGCTGTCAAGTCTTCCTCATGATTGAATGCGGCATAATAGGGTCCTGATGTAGTCGTTCTGTTGAACTTTTGTTTTTTATGTTGGTCCTTTAATAGCTACTCGACATTAAGCCGCAGCCATAAAACACTTGATGCATCTCTTTAAATAAATTAACATTTCAATAATATTCTTATTTACAGAGATGTGCCTGTATAGTCGAGGATCTGGTGATTCAATGAGTCGACCTGGGCTGTACTGCTGTACTGAAATGTCTCGCCGTCTATTGCCCCTCCACGCGCTAGCAAGATGCTAAACTCACCTAAAAATAAAAAAAGTAACAAAAATAAGTACTCGGATGTTTTTCAATGTTTATTTTTAATTTCACAAACAAATGTTTTACAAAAATTAACATCAAAAATAAAACGGTACCGAGCTATTGCATGCCATGCTGGCAATTTAAACTACATGCAAAAACAACAAGGATAAAAACATTATTTATACTGTACAAAAAAAAAAACGATAATGGGAAAGTTATGAGGGCAAACACTGAAAACGTTCTATTTGCTTCAGATGGAGTCATGTGTCTGTACATGAGACATCAAGCGGGACACGAGACGAAAGAGGGAAAAGAAAAGCTCCCGGTAGGAATGGACTGGGTGAAAATGCATAAAAAGGCAGAGTGGAGGTTCTCTGCTCTACAGACCAGATGAGGAGAAAGTCTGGAAGAGCAACGTTGAGTGTGGAACACAAACGCATACACTCACCTGGGCGCACACACATACACACACTACTAGCCGACACAGTTTGAAGCCCTTACAAAAGAAAGCAATGCTTCATCATCGATGTGGGGAAATAAACCAGAGTAAATAATTAAACCTTATCTGAGGTATATGGCTTCAATTCATCCAACTACTTGAAAAAACAGAGTGAAGGGATATGTCTAGCCAAAAATACGTTACAAATACAGATTTACCCCCCCGTTACGATATGTTACGATGGAAAGAAACCGAGGCTGCTGCTTGGTTTCCCTGCACACAAACTGACTGGGACCTCGCCAACATGCATGTGTTTTTGTTTACACTACTTATATGTCACAGTCACTACCCCCCACCCCCGTCCCCTGTTTTACAATGACAGCATGGCTCTTGTAAACTCTAAGTGCATCAAATCAGCTTCTGGCCTTGAAGGTCCGCTGTGGGCCGACGCAGGTGACCAAATTTACATCACGCAATTCTTGCAGTCCAGAAAATACAGAATAAATCAGGCATTCGGTTTTTAATTTTTTTTTTCTTTTTCAATATGATGTCAGAGACAAAAGTACAAAAAGAAGAATTGCTCAAAGTCTGAATAAAATGCCATTTTTGATAGGAGTCTAACAACGTCCCTTTGGTTTTCAATCCGACGAACTAAATTTATTAGAAAACGTGAGCTTTGTTCCAACTTCCCCCGGTCCCTCATTTCAAATCTGCGGTTCTTCCAAATATCATATCAGAGCGTCTCTGGTTGAAGTTGTTGACGTCTGCCGGCATCAGACAGGCTGGTGAGCGTTGCAGAGAAAGGCTCCGGGTTGGACTCAGTCGGTGCTGACCTGCGTGACCTGCGTTTCGGCCGTCTGGTTGGTGGACTGGATGAACATGGGCTGGGTCAGTTCCTGTCCCGCCGGCATCGTCACCTGTTGTATCTGATACAGCTGCTGTGAAAGGGAACGAGGCGGAAGGTTAAGGGCTGCTCAGGAAGAACAACGCATATTGGATGATTCATCTGATTCATCACATCGCACTGCAAAACCTGCTTTTGTTCAAAATCTGCTACCAACTTTGCGTTTAACTACTGTCTAATGTTGGAAAAACTCTATACAAGTTAAAAATACTCACCTCTACAAATCATAAAAGGTAAAAAAAAAGCCTGTTTCACAATTTTACACCATCTGAACTTTAAAATCTCAGTTAAAACCTGCACCCCTTATTCTAATGTTTTGCTTTAAATCAAATAACAATTTTCTTAAAATCACAATTGGTGGCCAGTGATTAAATGAATGTTAATGCTGTTTAACATCTAATCTATTCCAGTTATAGAAGCTTGCATTTAGTAAATGCTGTGTTCATCTCCTGGTTACTCAAAATCAAAATGATCAATGAGTGGCAAAGCAAAAATAAAGGTAATTGTCTCAGTTTAAATCAATGTTTTTTTTTTTGTGTTTTTTTTTAAAGTGCTTCATTTATAGAGGAAGAACTTTCTGCGCACATCTAGATGCTCCAACTTAAAATTAAATCAAATCCTCTGCAGCGCTTACTGTATCCACAAAACTCAACTTCCGTCTGGTTTTAGCCTCCACCCTCGGCTGAGAGGTGATAAAACATTGAAATCTTAGTTGATTTATTACCTGTCCATCAGTGAACTGGTTGAATTGCTGTTGTCCTTGCTGCACCTCAGTCTGCGTGATCTGAAAATGTCACAGAATAATTAATAAACATGCAGTAAAATTCACTTCAGTCACATCTTTGATGTGTACAGTTCCAGTAATGGGTTTACAAAACACATCATCAGCATTGAAGGTCATTGATTTTGTGCTTTTACTTATGCAATTGAATTTTTAGCATGGATATTCAATAAACAGTAATGCAGCCATGTACAAGTTCTGTGCTTATTTCTCGCTAGATATCTATTTTTTTCTACTGATCAGAAAAAGTAGTGCTAAACTAACCAACTACATCTACCGTTGTAGGGTTTAGACTACAACTTCTCATGCATATTTTATTCACGCAAATATTTGTGCATACATTTGACCCTATTTGAATTTGAAAGCCAATTAAACTCAAACTTGTGCACCTATTTCATGAGTTAAACATTTACAAAGGTTATTTTTTAACATTATACCACCTGTTAAAAAACAGGAATGATTTCATGAAGCTATTTTTTACTGAACTCGTTACCTGCTGCGTGTTTGCCAGAGTTTGAATCTGTCCCTGCACCACCTGGGCTCCAGAGACAGGCTGTGCTAGACGGATGTACTGTAGTTGGCCTGTATTTAGCTGCACCTGCAGGGAACAGCCAGAAGAGGGAGACAGACTTTGGCTCAGAACAGAGGTCATTCAGACAGGAAGGACACAGCCATTTTCCTGCTCTGGACAACGCAGAGTGCTTCACGTCCAGCTGTGAAATTCAAACCAACTGCACTTCATTATCTCGCCGTCCCTTTTTCGGGTCAGTGCAGCTTCTTACCGGGATTTGCTGGATCTCTCCAGTGTTGGTGATGATCTGCTGCATGACCTGCATGGTTTGGCCTTGAGCTTGAGCCGTCTGAGCTTGACCCTGGGCCGGGGCGGCTTGAACGATCTGCACCTGCTGGCCCTCACCCACCTGCATGGCGACGGGCGCACTCTTGTGGAGGGAAACGGGAGCAAACGGAAAGGGAAACAAAAACCAAACACGTTTATTAACTGCTCGCAATGAACCACTAAAAATCTCTATTAAATTAAGCAAAAGAGGGAGGAAAATAAAGGGACATCTGAGGTTTTGAAGTGCTATCTTTCTGCGTCTGTCGCAGAGGCTAAGCTCATCCTGCGCTCGGCTCACACCTACAGGCCTCAGTCGGCCTAGCATGGGATCGTTTGTGGGCGGCGGTTTCGAGAAGTGGTCTCCAAAAGTGTGACAATTGCACATATGAAAGCATGTGTGTTTACCGTGATGGGTGTGCCTTGTGATTGCACCTGCACTTGCTGTAACTGCTGCATGGTGGCACCTTGCAACATCTGATGGCCGACAGAATAGAATGAGAAAATGAGAGAAAGACACACAGTGAGAGGGGCAGCGACTGCAGCAACTCAACGCACAAAACGTAAGCATGGGTGGGCGCGTGTGTGCACAGAAAGTTTAAGGTTTCAGAATGGAAATAAAAGCCCCGAGCGAAGAAATAAACATTTAAGGAGTGTTTTGTGTTATATTTCTGGAAACACATAAAGCAAATGGAAAAAAAAATTTAAAAATGAATACCAATAGCCAAGGGAAGCAAGAAAGTAGCTTAAATGATTTGAAATAAAAAAAAAAAAAGATCAATGGAGTTTGAGCAAAACTAAAGCTAGAAGTTTTATTTTTATAAGCTCATACTTCCTCCATAGTATAGTTTGGACATATACTAAGTCCAAACTATTTTATTCTGCTAAAAACACCAAATATGTTTTACTACAGTGGATAGTTGGACAAATTCACCTCTGGTTGCTGCCTTTAAGGTCATTGATCGAGAGAACAAACTATTCTGGCAAAAGGAGGTTCAGATGAGCTTCTGAAACTAGTTCACCTCCAGTATACAGAATATCAGTCAGACCTCCACCAGAGCCATAAAGTTGCTGTTTTATCCTTTTTGAGTTTTTAAAATTTACCAGATGGATTTGGAGATGTTTGCATCGATTAGGAAATCTCAGAATTAAAGGTTAGAGTCGACATTTTCTAGATCATAAAACAAACAAAGTTGTGCTAAACACAACATATGCTAATGTAAGATGATAAAGTTTCAAATATCAACAACGTAATTACTTTGTCTTAAAGGTCATAAAACATGTTACTGTGATTGCTCTGTCACACAGTGGCTAGAAAAACTATTGAAGTACCGTTTTTTTACTTTCTTCAAAATGGTTGAGTCGTCAGTCATCGACTGAGTTTACGTCGAGCGAGAGCAAAGTGTGACCAGGGACTGCAGCAGGAGCAGGACTGTGAATCACACAAGGCCTAAACTCGTATGACAGCTCAGCTAACGGCAGTCTGCTGAAGCAGCATGAAGCAGCAACGCGACATAAAATGCAGCGACCAAACTGAAGAGAAAGAGGCACCAGGCAGAAAAAGTGTCAGGGATGAATAATTAGACAGAGAAACAACTGGGTGACTGATAAACTGCTGTGTGTCGGGTGACGAGGGAAATATGAGCCGGAGGAGGAGTGTATGTTTGCCAATGGCCTGTGAGAGACCGAGTGTGTATTGTTTTCAGTTTAAAGGAACAAACCGAGTCACGGTTTTTGAAGCCTCCGAGTTGATTTTCTACGTTACCCAAGTATGAAGGACTTATTAACACGAGGCACCTTGGGTCACATCTCCTTGATGTGACCCAAGAATGGGTTTATTATTCACCAGCTGTGCAGGCTTTTAGGTAGCATAAGGATGGAGGGTCTTCTGTGGAGGACTCTAGCGAAAGGTCGAACATGTTTCTGCTGTTCAGTGTCAAAATTTCTAAAGTAAAAAGCAGCTAAATTTTGAGACAATTACAGCGCACCGTAAGACTATTCAAAGTGTTTGAACTTTCACACTTGCACCATTTTATCAGCCCCCCTTTTAATTTAATACTCTTAAAATAAAACCCAGTGGCAACAACTATTAGTTGTGTTGGCAGAAAGAGTTTAAGATAATGAGGAATTAAATTTCCTATAGAATAAATAAAGTATTACTGAATTGAACTGAGTAAAGCTCAGTCTTGTTTCGAGTTTGCTGCAAGTGAAGGTGACCCTCAACACACCATTTCCTCTGTGAAACATGGTGGTGGCAGTATCATGCTTTAGTGATACTGGTGTTCAGCAGAGACGGGGAAGGTGAACAGAGTGGATGGGACGATATACGACACTACATGGAGTTCAGTTCTGGAGGAAGATCCGTCAGAGGCAAAGGTTCACCTTCTAGCAGAGCCATAAACATACAGCCAGAGACACAATAAACTGGTTCAGATCAAAGTGTATTCTAGTGTTAGAATGGCCCAGTTAAAGTCTAATCAAAATGAGAATATTTACAGAGGCTTAAAAAAAATTGCATTCACATGCAATCTGACTGCCCTTGAGACATTTAGCAATGAAAAGTGGGACAGCAGTTCAATCTCCAATTGTACAAAGCCGGGAGAGATGCCTGATAAAACTTGTAGCCGTAAAAGTGAATTAAAGGTTGTCCTAGAAAGTACCGACTCAAGAGCACTGAAGATGGACCGCACCACACTTCTCAGATTTTTATTTGCAAAAATAATTCCTCTGCCACTTTTACCATCATGCTGTAGTTTAATACCAATAAATTACACCAAAGTCTTAACGCGACAGGAAAGTTTACCGTTTGAACAGTAGTGTAGAGAACTGTACATAGTTTCAGACACATAATCCACTGACACACTGCTGGGTGGTTTTCTTATACATGGATCAATGTGTGTGTGATGCACAAAGCTCTTCAGTCGTGGCCTTGACTGTACCTGTCCCTGCTGCGGCTGTGTGATTATGATCTGTCCGGGCTGGATGGTGGTGGCTGTCTGCGCTCCGGCCTGCTGACCCTGCTGAGTGCCTTGCACCTGCACGGCTCCGGGCTGCTGGGCCAAGGTGAAGTAGTACTGCACCGGCTCTGCAGGAGCTACTGACTGACGCATCTCCTCCTGCAAGT
>CAEGAF010062818.1:0-79067 GCA_903067075.1 Micropoecilia bifurca
ATATAGCATTCCACTGTGTTAACTTGGGGATGAGAGGTGAAAAGTGTGGCTTCGTTTTAAAGGCTTAACCGGATCAGTTTTGTTACTTAGAGTTAGAAAGAGGATCTACTTTTTTGTAAATAGGACTTTTCCCAGGATTGTTGCTTGGTGATGGATGTTGGCAATCAGATTAATCTCGTCAGGCGTTATCTGTGGTCCACGTTGGAAAATTCTTTTAAAAGAGTTGAAGGGTTTAGATTGGACAGACCTGCTGTTCCTAAAGGGCAAAATGTCTGAAACAGAGGCTTTCATAGAACATCAGAGACGTCCAGCCGGGTTTTCAGGGGTCCAGGGTCAAACCATACAATGTTTCGAATATGACACAAGACCAAAGGCAGAAGGAAGCCTTTTGAAGGAGGATTGGTGAAATGTTTTTTTTCTGTTTTTAATTTTGTGCAAGCGTTATTCCTCTTATATTTATGTAGTTGTTCAAATGAACAGGAAGACACAATCTTATGTTGAAAAATCATCATGGCATTGACTATTTGGCACCACTGGATACAAATGCAGAGAAAAATCTTGTCAAAGAGCTCATGTCAAAGAACTTCGCAACTTTCACAAAATTTTAATCATAATTTTTTTCTTCACTGGATGTTAAGTCATGTATTTTGTAAATGTTTTAAACTGTGAATAGAGACAGAGTCACTCATGTTTATCACATGTGGTCTCTTTCCACAGATCAGTTCGTTTACTTTACATCCACTCAGCTGTCATCCTTCTGACAATGGGATGACTGCGTTCTACCTAACCTGAAACAACCCCAGGAAATACTTCCTCCCGATGTCAGACGATTCAGACTCCAAGCCCTATCCCTTGCCGGTTCCGGCAGATCGGGATGGAGCCTCGGCTTCGAGCAGTTCCGTCTCAAGCGGAGCCTCCGGGTGCAGTCCCATGGCACAGATGCGCTGGGTGGGCAGCTACGCCCAGGGCAGACCTGACCTTGGACTGCCCTCTGAGGGCAGCGACAGCAGCGGTCAGGACCCCGCCGTCTCTCCTCACAACGTGCGCAAGACAACGCGTTCTCGATTGTCCCCCGAGGAGGACGTGGAGATGAAGAGCAGTGGGTCCAGCGGCAGCGGGACGGAATCGCATGGCAACGAGAGTCATGGGAATGACAGCAACGGCCACGAGTCAACGGGCAGCTCCAACAGCTGCAGTAAAGACTCTGCTTTGCTCGAATCTTCAGGTAGCAAGAAAAGGTAAGAGATGGCAGAATTTTCTCTCCTTTACCGTAATTTCTTATTACAGATGTTAAAAAAAGGTGTAAGAAGGTGTTTTTTTAGGTGTTGATCAAAGAAATTAGTTTTCTGTAGTGATGGGATGTTTCTGGACTTCACTACAATTTTAATTAATCATTTACAGAATTGTAGATTTACCAACCGAAGCTTATGTAAATGAACAGCATGGGGTCTCCTGGAAGAGCTATCGCTACAGGGGCCTTTACAAGCTCTGTCAATTACAACTACAAGTTTAATGACCTGAAACGAAGTGAATATGAACAATACTACCCGATCACAGAACGGTTAGTCAGATGCTTCTTAGAGCACAGAACAACTAATAAACTGCTTTTCCTGCTAAAATGGCTCCATGTCATTAGGTTCATTTGTTCCTCTCTTCTAAATGTTCACCCTCAATGGCAAAAAGGGTAAAATCACCAGATCCCTTTGGCAAAACAGAAGACAAAACCTTGTCTGGTTACTCTCACCAGAAACGAGAAAAATAAATCGCCAGTGTCAGTAAAGGTTTGGTGTTTTTTGTCAAGAATGTAAGGCCATATTCAGGCTCAGTTCCTCTGTCTATAGCAGTGGCTAATTACCATTCCTGAGTAAAGCTAAAAAAAATTTACATAGTCATCACTTTCTATTCAACACAAAGAGACTTACACTGAAACTTCATCAAATTTTAAAACTTTCCTGTGCAGCAGCACCTCAACAGAAACGGCAGGGATAGTTTACTTATCAAACATAAAAAGAACTTTACAAGCAACAGTATGTACTTTATCTTTGTCATAAAATTGAACGTGAAATTAGGTTTAGGAATTTAGCCATGCAGTCATTCACCCCTAATATAGGCTGATCATTGATTGTGATGCAGTGCCAAAAACAGATCAGTTTTTGAAGTGAGACTTTAGCCAGTAGATCAACAAAAAGGTAAAAATAATAGTAAGAGTCACTGGGGCCCAACTATTGATGTCAAATAACAGCCATTGCTTAACACTCCAGGAATCTTTTACCACTTAAATTGAATATTCTACTACTTAATGCTACTCTGCTGATTTCTAATAGGGGAATTTATGATAAATACATTTATGTTCTCAAGCATTTGTCGTCATGATTACCGATGACATTTCAAGGGCATTTCATTTAAAAATGAGACAGTGCTGTCATGCTTTTAATGGCTCACAATGATTGGAGGTGTAAGCACTGAATGCTTAGCTAATGTCAGAAGTAGAGTGAGTCAAAGCGTTTAACCTTAAAAATTAGGATTAGTAAAAATTTTCTCTCCATGAATGGCCTTTTAGAAACAGCATTTTTAAATGGTGCCTTGTAAATTGGACACTCCATTCAGTGAATCACTGTTAGCTGAACATTTTTCAAACTCAGAATAGGCTACGAGATTCTCACACAAAGATAACGTTGGGTAAAAATACCATAGCTTTTTGGTACTTGCAGTAGAATTTGAAACAAAAAAAATCTAATCTCTCTGATTTGAAACAGAAAAGTAGCAATTATTCTTACAAAATAATTTATCAAATTGTTCATTGCAGTTAGATCTTTGCCATGAGGTTTAAACTACTCTAAACCAGATCAATGGCTGGACAGAAATATTTTAGCAGCCTAATATTCCAATCATACCTTGTTATATCCTCGTAACAAGAGGCTAATAACATTAAGCTAATCATTGCTGAAGGGAAACTATGTTTAGTACTTTATAGCTTGGGACCAGCTTCCAGCCAGATCACATTATGAACAGCTGAGTCTAATCTGGTTTCTGGTTGAAGCAGTGAATGGGTTGTTTTGGCAGCGGTTTGGTTAAAACTATGTTTTAAAAATTGTGAGATGTGGTTTGGCTTACATGTGGAGATTATCTTGTACCTCCTGTGTTTTATTGGAATAGCAGCTGTAGTGCTAACCACAGTCAAGCAACATTATTTTATAGCAAATAATGTTGATTTTTATTCCACTGCTTCACATACACATTCACATGGTGAATGAAATATTTTTTTTTATATTTTATTGCTTTAGCTTTACCGTTTTGACACATAAAGGAGCATTCATCCAGAATTAGTGAATAATAGATTGAATCACCTTTGAATTTAAGTCATAGATTCAAAGGTGTTAATCTGTAAAACCTTTCGTGCAAGTATGTGGCAACAGGCTACGATCAACATTCAAGGTTTGTGAAAACAGATAAGCTCATCTGTTTTTTCTCCCCTGTTGCAAATGCTTAACCCGAGAGCAAAGTTTTTTTCTGACCCTTAATTGATACATACTTAAGGTTTTATTATTCATAAATCTCAACTTTTGAAATAAATCTTGAATAACACCTTTAATTTCATGAGTTTCTGTGACATCAAACCTTTTTTCTGAGACATAAGAATTGGTTTAAAACAAAACAAAAACAAAAAGAAAGCTCTAAAACTTTCAGAATATTTTCCTGTCATCATGTCCAGAAATAGACCCAGACACTATACAGCTTGTCCAGGAAACATACAGAGCAGAGGAACAAATACATGACTGTATCAACCAGCAAGAAAAGCAAATTGATGTCATCTTGAAGGCTGGAAGCTGGCTTTTCTTCAATGCCAGATGGGCCATGTCACGCTTTCCTACTCCTTGTTGCCATAACAATCCACTGTTTGTGTGTGTTTATCTCTGGGTGGAGCAATCCGGTCGCAAGCTCTGACGTCTTTACTCACGCTAGGCTCTGCCTTGCTTTGACCTGCCCTTGCTGCTTGAGATCCAAGCCATTTTTTTTTCTTTTTAAACCGCTCCTTTTCCGCCATGGTCTATTTCCCTTCTGGCATCTAACGCTCTGTCTGCCGACAGAATGACGTATTTTAAACCCACATAACTCTTTCTGGTTTTGTGTTGCTACATAGCACTGCTGCCTGCCAACTCTGAGTCAGCTCAGTTTACTTTCTACATTTTTTGTTCTCCAGTTTTAGGAGGTATACCTCAGAATGTTTTTGTACTTGTCTACTTCCTATGATATAGATCTGTATGTATATATTAGATGGTTAGTGATTTAATCACAAACACATATTAACCTATTAAACTAAACCCGTCGACAACATTGCATTTTCTAAAAGTTAGGACACTCTATCCCTAAAAGGTTATCAGACGCCCTTTGGCTTTTGCATGTACTGCATGCTTTAGTGTCTCAGTGGGATTAGGATCTGGCCTTTGATGAGACCCAGGATCTTTCGTTTCTTAGTAATTGGTCAGTTCTTGATGTTACTAGCGTGTTTTGTGTCCCTGTCATGTTGCTCTGCTTCGGCTCTATTTGTTTTTCATATGGTATCACAATTCTCTCAAGCATCCTTTGATAGTCAGTAGATAAAGGCCACATCCTGCTGCAGAAGATTTTCCCCATTACACTTTCAGCTTTGTGCTTCTCAGGATAAGAAGAATACGTGTTACCAATGGCATTATTTCAAAAGACTGACAACTGGCCCATGTTGACCTTATTGTTACCTTAAATTCTAACTTTAGTTTGTCTATGCAAAATTAGCCAAGCCTGTGGTTTAAACAGCCAGTTTATCAAATTTTAAACTCAGTTAACGTTATCGATTCTTTTCATCTTGCTGCAATGTCAAACTAATGGCAAGAAAAAATGGTCTGCAGTTGTGAAAAAACTACAAAGGTATTCAAAGCCTCTTTTCTTAGTTTTGTTGTCCCAAAAGCCTGTAAATTGAAAGCGGCTAAATCTGACACCCATGACCTGCATATGTTAAATGCACTTGTACTAATCTAAACCATCTACCACGCCTGATTCAAATTGTTGACTCATTTCCTCTGTTACTAAGTTCATCAGGAACTTGCTCGGCTTGTTCATCTAAAACATGCAGGACATGCAGGATAATCCTGTGCCTGTTTCAATAAAGAAAATAAATGTGTTGCTTAAAATGACCACATGTTCTAACATGTCTCCTATTACTAATATTAATATGCCAATTCATCAGGTGAATATCACGTGTTCGTGCCAAAGTCCAAACATCTCCTTTGTGACATTTATTGGTGAGCTTGCGTGCGAGTGGCAAGGGCTTTCTGGAGTTTATTCAGAGATCACTGATAAGTGATGCATTTTTATGGCTGCACTGTTTTATTTCCCAGAAGCCAAATGTTGCACACATCTTGAATTACATCACTGCAATACTTTCTGCTTAGTGTTTTACTGAGTGAGCTTCTCTGTGCCACAGATCCTGCAGGTTTCCTGAATGTAGGCAGAAAAAATTACAGTAGATTGCAGCTTAAAACATTTTCCACATTGTTCAGGTCTATTATTTTGACTAATGACTCTGTCAGTCTGTAAGGTTTTGATCATGGTCTCATTACATTAGAAAGATGATTTACTCTGATAAGCATAGACAGTCTGGTCAGCTAATTTTCAGCGCCATAGGGTCGATTGTGTATTTAATATTGAAAAGAAATCAAATTATGGATCAAAACAGGAAGCAAACGTGTGAATGGATTCAACTAATTTACTGATAGATGTGTTTTTAATTCATACCCATCACATTAAAAAAAACAACAATAAAAGCCAAACGAAAAATGTCCCTTGCCATTTTTAAATGTAATACATTTGCTGTCCCAGTTATGTCTCTTAAACATAAAGAAATCAACAGCCTGTCAGTAGAAGATTTTTAATTAAACAGGACCAGCTTCCTCTAACCTTCATTTTGTGTTCCTGCCCCCAGAGGACAAACGCCTCTTTCAGCGCCTCTTTATATAACTTTTCCCTGACCTACAGACTCCCTGCCATGATACCAATTAGCTTACTGGACACTAAGACATTTAGACTGTCTAGTCTAAAACCAGCTGTTGCATTGTGCAGGACAGAAGGCTATGTAGATTAAATTAGATTCCTTCTTTGGCTCAGGAAGGCTATTTGTGAAGATGTTACCTATTCTGAGCAGGTAATCAGGGTTATTTATAGTTCAGTTTTAGTTCAGATGACTCAGGTTCTCAGACAGCTGCTAATAGTCTTGCTCTAAGTCTGGTGGCTAATTCTTTATGTATATTATAAGAAGTGTTATATAGGCAAGTAGGGCAGAGTTGTTGATTTGTAGTTTAGAGTTTCTGCTGTTTTCTCTTCAGATTTTACCACAGTGTTAGCTGAAAAGAAAAAAAAACGTTTTGCACTCTTAAACTTGTGTTCAGACTGAAACCACGAGTGGCATCTCTGGGAACTAAAGGCTTACACTGAACTTGGACTCACCTGTGCCAGGAATAACGATTCGCTCTATTTTTGAGCAGGCGTGCTAGACATGGGTAGTATGCAGTGTTGATGTTAGTCGTAAGCTTCTGGGTTAACACCCCTTATATTAGATTTACGGTACAAAGCTAATAGAGAGACTACGTTAACACAAACAGGAAATGTCTAAACGGTCAGCAAGATGTATATTCCAGAATTTCTTTTAGCAGAGCTCCAGATTTTTTCTTAGTTGAATGAGATCATGAGTTGTTGCTTTAGAGCTGTTTACTGTAAATTCTTATAGATTTGTTATTGTCTGAGGGTGTTGAGCCTAAATGAAGGTTGTGGTTTGTTTGATATGGAGCAAATGTTCTCTGTAGTTGAGGTCAAACAAATTCTGTTTATGTCGGAAGTAAAACCTTCTTTTCTCATGTACGTATGTTTTTCTTAATTTACGTCAGCAGGACGTTGGTTTAAAAACAGCTTTTAAATGAATAATAAAAACATGAACCTTCATGCATGAACAATGAACATGATAGACTTTTGTTTGTGCTGCCTCTTTGTAAATGAAAACATAGAAAAGCTAAACAGAGGATAAAATGAGGATGATAAGATTTAAAATAAAAACAAAAACACTTGTGTAATATTCAAATGATCTGAGAGTCTAACTTTGGTTGTTCTCATCAAAATTACCAGAAAAAGGACTTGAAACCTATCTATATGTGTGCATTCATTGTATATAATATACCACTTTCTTTTTTTTTTATTCAGATTCGGCTGTACTGTAGGTAATGGAGTCAGACTGAAGGCCAGAAATGGTCTGCATTATGCACACCTTTCTAAATCTGAGCACCAAGAGAACAAGCAGGGATTTTTGCCCACTGCTTGTTCTCTCTGTGTTTTGACCTCAAACTTGACCACAGTGCTGTTTTCTTGCTGTGCAGCCAACTGAGCTGCGGGGAATAATTTGGGTCCTTCAAGTAGATGACAAAGACTTCAGGATAAGAGGGTGATTTTTGTTTGGTTACCTGGCTACTAAATGTGCAAAATTGGATCTGACGCTCAAAAGACGATGTTACAGGATTCACAAAAGACATACGAAAACAGCTGATCTTCTTTTAGCTTGAGTTAATAACAGGCCCAAAGTGTGAAAATGGGGGCACTTGTCCTTTTAAACTGAAAGAAACTCAAGTGCCTCAGACATGTGTGAAAAACATGTGATAAGTCTGTACTTCAGAGAAGAATCGTTTGCACATAATTGTTCTCCTTCTGCTTACTTTGAACTTTCGAAAAGCTGGTTGATTAAACATCTCTTTTTTTGGAACAGAAGTGATTTTTACTCCTTTTTCAGGTTGCAATTTGAAAATGTTCTTTCTCTCTTGCACAGCTCCAACTCCCACAGCCCATCTCCTCCCAGCAGCTCCAACGCCTACAGTCTGCTGAGCTCGGAGCAGGACAACCCTTCAACCAGCGGCTGCAGGTTAGCTCAATGACCGCCGCTGCTGTCAGGATCAAGATCTTTATTTAGTCTGTTTGTAAGAGTCCCTTTTCATTAGTGCTATGAGTGATGACTCTTGGTTGTTTACCTGTCCGTCTTGCAGTAGTCAGGAGTCCGCGAAAGCCAAGAACCAGAAGGAGGTGATTAAAACGCTGAAGGAGCTCAAACTCCACGTGCCAGCTGACAAGCAGCACAACAGCAAGTCGACGACGCTGAGCGCGCTGAAATACGCCCTGCGCTGTGTGAAGCAAGTGGAAGGTTTGTTGCAGATAACAACCTACTTTGCCTTCTCCGTGCTTCCGATTGTTTTTGTCAACAATGTCTGTTTGCCTTTATGAGTTTTTATAGTTCTTTTTTTGAGCGATTCGCTGTACATTTATGAGTAAACGCAGGAATGCAGCCATTATTCTGTCATTAAGACTGACTTTACTGAAGTGTTCAACAGAGAAAAAGGTGACGCTCTAATTTTGAGCATCTTTTGCACATAGTCACAGAGATAATGGCTTGTAAAATTGGCAGAAATTTTATAGGCCATTACTGTATGAAATGCACAGTATCAGTTATATGTCATGCATATCAACAGCTATTTATCCAGCATAGGTGTTTGGTAGTACAGTTCTTCAGTTTTACCATTTTCATTGTTAAAAAAATGTCCTTGGCTTCAGTGTCGTGGGCGTCTTGAAAGACGATCTTCTCTGTGTTGTATGCTGAACAAATTTGGACAAAATCACTGCATCTTTTCTCTTTCAGCAAATGAGGAGTACTATCAGCTGATGATGGTCAATGACAGTCATCCCTCTGGCCTGGATGTTTCTTCTTACACCATAGAGGAGATAGACAGCATCACTTCAGAGTACACCCTCAAAAGCAACGTAAGACCAAGTCTTTGTTTTTTTTTCTCTCTCCGACAGGTGCGCGTCACAGATTTAAGATTTCTTTTTTTTTCATCTACAGGACATTTTTGCTGTGGCGGTGTCCCTGAGCACAGGAAAAATCATCTACATATCTGACCAGGCTGCCTCCATCCTCAACTGTAAACGAGATGCGTTCAAAGACTCTAAGTTTGTGGAGTTTCTGATGCCGCAGGACATCAGTGTTTTCTACAGCTTCACCACGCCTTACCGCCTGCCGTCCTGGAGCATGTGCACTGGAGCAGGTACAGAGAGCTACATGTCTCTCTCTAAACCACCGGCTAAGTCCAGATAATGTTCAATGTATGGACATTGTGTTGGTGTTTGAGAAAGATCAACAAAATACTTTGAAAGTCCATTTATTTTATTTTATGTATGCAAATCAATTTAGACTCTTAATTTAGACAACACTGACAAACTGTTTTCCATTTTGTTACATGATAGCCACTCATTGTTCTTAAAAAATGCCTTTCAAACTTATTGTCACACACAGAATAGAATAAAATAGACTTCTGAGGGCAACTGGTGGTGCAGAACTTTATTTCGGGGTATCAGAATAAAGGGAACGGAATAAAAATGCATGTTTTTATATTTTCATTTGCAGAACATTTTGAAAACCGTTTAACATTTCCTCAGCTCATGGTTGTAACATGACAGAATATGATGCAGCTTTAGATTAGGGAAATAAATTATGCATTTGACCCCCTTTCATTTATTATATATTCAATGTGTGCAGGGCCAGGTTTCTGAATGTTGCTTTTTTATGCATTTATTCAGAACTGATGCATCTGCTTTTGGCTGCATCCTGTATGGATCGTGTTCCCTTTGAATTTACAGGTGTTTTAATTCTTTTTCCTGTTTCAGATCCGTCTCCTTCTGACTGTATGCAGGAGAAGTCCTTTTTCTGTCGCATCAGGTGTGTTTTGCATCAGTTCCTGCACGTCAGGCCATCTGCTGCTCGTATCTGTTTGTTGGTTTTATTCATGCATTTAATTCCACTGCGGATGTTTCTCATTTTGCATATGAGGTCACATTCATGCAGGCCATAATAAGATGTTTTTTCTAGGTTAACCTCCTAAACATTTTTATGGAGAAACACAAAAAGTGATGTGGATTTTTCCTACTTTTGAAGGCCCAAAATTTAAGTTTTGTTTCTTTTATTTTCCCCATGTCTGAAGTGAAAATTTGCTCAACACTGTCCCCATGTGTTCAATTAGTAAACTAAGAGTAGATAGTTTTGTTACATAGTTGACTTAAACGTGCTGTTTTTTCTTGGGTTAACTCATTGCTAAATTGTTGTTCTGATATTCAGTGGCGGTAAGGAGTTCGAGGGTGATTTGCGGTACTATCCGTTCCGCATGACCCCTTATCTGATGAAGGTGCAGGATGTGGCTCATGATGAAGACCAGTTCTGCTGCCTCCTGCTGGCTGAGAGGGTTCACTCTGGATACGAAGGTAAAAACGCTGCTCTGACCAGAATATTAGCATACAAATATCTGAATTATTATTATTATTATTGTTTAAATATCAACAAATTATTTTCCAAAATGTGCTTGCAGCACCCAGAATTCCACCAGATAAGCGCATTTTCACCACCACGCACACTCCAAATTGTGTATTTCAGGATGTGGATGAGAGGTAAGGTTTCACTGCACTTTGCGTACGCTTGCAGCGCCTTGCAAATCTTTTCATGCCATTTGAAGATTTTCACAATGAGTCGTTTTACAACCAAACCTTCTACATATTCTTGGGGATTTAATGTGATAGAACAGCACAAAGTATAATCAAGCCAATCAAAGTTCTTTAAAAACAACAAGCACTAACCACAGTCTGGAAAATAGTAAGTATAAAAATAATAAAGATTAACAAGTAAAAAACCAGAATAAAACTCATTTAAAAGTAACAAGTAAGAATATACAAGGTATACATCAGGAAAACTATAAAAATACTAAAGAAATTGTTCCCTAACTTTGAAGCTGCAAAAGCAAATGCCCTTTGTTTTAAAAGTAGCAAAGCGAAGGTTTTAGGTTTGGGCTTTAACTGGACCAAACTTAAACAAGAATATTCTGAAGTACTTCAGTGGAGCTCTGGCTGTACGTTTAGTGTCATTATTCACCCAACAACAACAAATCTTTTGTTTTTTTCTTCTTCTACTTTATTCTAGTCTATTATGTTGGTTGTATTACGACAAAATCTGAAAAAAAAAAAAAAAAAAAAAAAAAACCTTAAAGGTAATTTTATATTCCAAATACTAAATACATAACACTAATAGAGATAATGTTTTTGTGTTGTGTGTCAGGGCCGTTCCTCTCCTGGGCTACCTCCCCCAGGACCTCATCGGTACTCCGATTCTTTTCCACCTGCATCCCAACGACCGGGCCGTCATGCTGGCCATTCATAGAAAAAGTGAGCCTACAAATCAAACAAATCTATATTCGTACGCCAAGATCTGAGTTTTAATTCTTTGTATTTTATACTCCAGTCATACAGTACGCAGGGCAACCATTCGACCACTCGTCCATCCGCTTCTGTGCTCAAAATGGAGAATACATCGTCCTGGACACCAGCTGGTCCACCTTCGTGAACCCCTGGAGCAGAAAGGTTTCCTTTGTTATCGGGAGGCATAAAGTTCGCATGTGAGTACTGCTCATGTTTTCTGTGCAGAAGACAATTTTTACTGAAACTCTGCATAGGGAAGTTTTTTTGATCAGATTTTAAACTTTCTTGTAAGTCATTAACTGTTGATGCGTTTTTCCACCAGGGGCCCCATGAATGAGGACATTTTCATGGCTCCGGTCTCATCCATGGGTCACATGAAGAATGTGGACTCAGATATCCAGGAAATAACAGAGCAGATTCATCGGCTTTTGCTGCAGGTGAAAGAAGACAGCTACCTACCTAACAATGCTGTGCAAAAATCTGCAGACTTCCTTTTAATCCTCTAAAGTAGCCTTGAATAGCAGTTCATCAGGCTTTCTGGAGATCTTTAGAGGTTTCTCTTTGGACTTTCAATTTAAATTTTAATCAAGCAGCTAAAGATAATTGAATATTAAAAATTAAACCTTGGATAGGGGAAATGATCACCTGAAGGATGGTTCAGGTCTTAGGTTTTGTTTTAGATCTTTGCTGAATTGATTTTATGGCTATTTCTTTAAGACTTGACTTTCGGATACAATTAATCTGCATTAAATAGTTGTTTATTCTTGTTTGTGTGAATTTTCTAATTAACATTTTCTTCTTCCCTCTCCATCCTTGATCAGCCGGTTCACAACAGTGGATCGAGTGGTTACAGCAGTCTTAACAGCAATGAGTACCTTCAGGGCATGACTTCCTCCTCTAGTGAGAGCCTGAACAATGGTAAACAAGGAAAAGTCCAACAAAAGGAAGGGGAGCAGAGCAGCAAAAGCAGACCTGTGAGTAAAACTGCACATACCTGTCTGATTTCACAGCACATTTTTTAAATTTTGTTTGCTAAATTCCTGAAACCACTTAACTGGAAAGTGAGCTTAGGGAACAACTCATTAGTACAATTTCTTCCAAAAGCGTACTTTTCAGGAAATTTGTAAGGGAATTCATCTTCAGAAGAACCAAGAGCAGCAGACGGCAAAATCAGAACACAAACGAAGCAATACCAGTAAGTTGGTGGGGCTTTCTGTTTTCTTTTAAATAATCTAGTTATTGTTATATTTACGTCTTTATTCACAAACTAATTTTTTGGTTTGTCTCTGCTAGTGTCAGGACAGAACAGCCAGGCGGTTGTACGTCTCAAAGACTCGGCTCCCCCGATCAGCTGGAGGGAGGCCACCGCCACCGAGAGTCGAGTCTCTTTTCACGAGGAGCTCGGCCTCAACGATCAGACTGCCTACTCCTACCAGCAAGTCAGCTGTCTGGACAGTGTTATCAGGTATACAGATAAAAACAGACACTTTTACAAGCCAAGGTCCATTCTGCAGAAAAAGAAGCTGATCATTTTTTAAAACTGAAGGCTTTTTGTTTACCAAAAAGATTCTCTCAGTAAAATGCATTGAAACATTCTATTGAATCAAAAAGATTCAAGAATTGTGATTTTCTCTGTTCTAGTCCACGTTACTGCAGTGAAAGAACATGTCAAACATGACCCATCTTAAAAATATGATACTTTGGTTCTCCGTAATATTGCTATTCAGTAGCTTGTGATCATGACATTAGTGTTGTGACTGGTTTCTGCAGGTACTTGGAGAGCTATAATGTCCCTGTCATCATGAAGAGAAAATGTCAGTCGTCCTCCAACACCACCTCCTCTAACTCTGACGAGGACAAACAGAAGAAGTCACATGCCGTGCAGGTCTCTGAAGGTATGTGCTGCTGCTGCTCCCGACCAACCAACAGATCAGATTTGCTAGCTCTCCAAGCAACACAGGATGTTCTTTTGAGGATTTCACACTCTTTCCTGTGAACTTCTCATTCTCTCTCTCTCTCTCAACCGTCTCTCAAATGCCAGTGCCTTATCTGCAGCTGTTGTCCTCTGTTCTCTTTGGCAGAACCAACCTTATCGAAGGATCAGTCCGGTATTTCTGCTTTGGATGATTCTCACAAAAAGACCAGTGACCCCGCCACTGCGGTAGTGGGCACTTCGATGCCCCTACCAGTGCCAAACAAACCAGAAAGTGTGGTGTCCATTACCAGCCAATGTAGCTACAGTAGCACTATAGTGCATGTTGGGGACAAGAAACCTCAACCAGAGTCAGGTACAGTGGAGAGAAAAACCTCCAGCCAGAATCTCTCTATTACTCAACATGTTTAAACAAAACACTTCTGGTGACAAAGAATTACTATATGCTGGTGATATAATAAGTATTTTTTTTACTTGTTTTATCTTATTTCCTCAAAAAGATCATATCCTCTAGTATCAGTAGTTTTGAAACACTGTCATACAATTTCTTTTACCATGTAAATTGCATAACATAACAAAAAAGAGAAAAGATAAAAATGCATGTTTTTGCAAAGCATCTTAACATGCATGTGTAGATACCACTGCCTCTGTGTTCCCTACAGGAAGACCCTTGGACACAGAAAGACATTTATTTTGTCTTTGCACTTTAGTTTTCATAAAACTTTCCAGGATATACACTGTCTTTGTCACCAGAATTATCTTAACTTTTATCTAAAGACTGAAGCTGCTGTCACACTGTTTCTTATCTTGCCACTCATGTTAGTGTATCTGAAAACGTTTCTTTAACATGACTTAAAATGTGAACTAATGAGGAGCATTTGGTGGAAAATCCCTTCATGTCATACATATGAAGAGTTTTTGTTGTTTTTGATGAGCTTCAATTATTAGGATGAATGGTGTCTGAGTGTCCCTGCATGGCTATCTATATATTAGCTGAATTTTATTTAAAATAGATCCAATTCCCTGCCATGTCAACCATTTTTAAGCATTTAGCATGCTGATTTGAGTGAATCCTCACCATGTAGGTCACCTACAAATTGTGATATGGGATTATTTGTTGGATTAAATAATTGGATCAACCTTTTGTCATATGCATGGCTTGTTTCCTGTAAATGGGTATTTATACATGCAAAATAGTTTGCCTGTTGGCTGTATCTGGTTCAGTTACATACATGTTTACACAATGCAGACTTTGATGAAATTATTTTACAGTGAACATAGTTTCTTTAGGACATACACAACATGAGATTTGTGAAACTTTCATTGTATTTGTAAAAACAAAAAAATAAGCACAACCACCTAGTTGATTTAGACTTGGACTTTAGATTCTTTTTAGTAAAAATCTTGAACCAAAACATGCACTAATTTATTGAATGCTGTTTACAGATGCTTAAAAAAACTATCTGTGATTCATAAAACTTGTGTTTTAACCCATTCATCCATTCGTCTGGTCTTTGATAAGGATAGTTGGTGCATGTTTGTTGTGTGTGGGATAAAGGAAAATGGACTTGCCAAAGGCACCATTCATGCAGGAACCACCGCTGACCATATAAACTCATGGAAAGGCAGATATGAAATAATGTGACAGGAGTATAAAAATAACACAATTGGGAGCTCATTTTTATCTCAAAGTTCATACAGGTTTTAATGTTACAGTGCATAGCTAAACTTATCCAACGTACACTACATATTTATCAGCTGGATACATTAAGCTGGTGTGTTATTTTGATGTCTGTTTTTTTTAATTTGTGCATTATTCTTATTTGTTAAATTTATAACCTTTACTCAAAAACCAAAATTGCTCTCTAAAGACTGATTCAAATGCAAAGAGCCTTTAATATGCTTTTAATTACTTTATGCAGTGGACAAATTAGAGTCCAGGATAAGTACAAGATTAACCAAGGAAACAACAGCAAATTGTGCTGTGGCGAAAACGTCAATACTGTTGTACATCGTGGGTAATGCTCTTTGAATGTCACGAGGAGTAATTGCTAAAGCATCCCTCGGTGAAATGGGAGACTCTGGCAGGAAGCCGATATGCCATCAACCGTTTCCTTTTGCCTTAACAGACATGTTTCTGCTGATGCTCCTTCTAAAGCACATCAAATATCAAAACCAAACCATGTTATCCACACATGATAGAGAAAGTTGCTAAATGTAATAAATAGGAATGGACCAAACTGCACATTATAATGGTAGTTGTGTTAGCAACATTTCTTTGACTGTGAAATATTACATTTCTTTTATCTTATTAGGAGAGATTGACAACTACTTTGTTCCAGATTTAGATGATGATGTATTTTTTTGTTTGAAGTCCCCCCCTCCTCGCCCCCACTCTTTAAAATGTTCATTGGCGGGGTCAGATAGCCGTGCCACTTCATCCTATTGCTACAGCTTTAAAGCGACTGAGTTGAATGCAGGGAACATACATGTAAGTCTGGGTGAAGGTTCAAGCGTTGGGAAGAAATTCAGTCTGGTCTCTTCAGACCTGCTGGCTGGTGAATGATCCAACCCTCTGAAACGGGTCACCAGTCTCAGCACAATGTAGCATGAACAACAAAAATATCAAAAGTCACAACGAGTGCATATGTGCAGCTCTGAAAATACTTATAAAGACCTAAAATGAGACCTTGAAATTAAGTAAATGTTTTCACAATTTTTTTTTCTTTATATTGTGCAACAGAAAACCCAAAGTGTGCAGTTGTTTGTGTTAGCACCTGATACCCCAGAGACAGTTTTCTGCTTTTGTATATCCTGACACATCCTTTATATAGCACTTAATTATAGGTTAGAGTTTTGCACATTTAGTACAATAACCACTTGGGTTATCAGTATTGTTGCTTAGATGTCGTCTGTCATTTGTGCTTTTGATTATGAGCAGCTAAGTTGTGAAATGTCAGAAAACCTATTGGTATCTGCTTCTGTGCAAGCCTGTTCTCGACTCGTCTTTGCTTTGTTTGTCATCGTTAAAGACGGTTAATAGTTTTTTTTCGCTTAATACAGCAAGTAAACGTTCCTGTCTCATTGTCATCCATGCAGAGATCACAGAGGATGTACCTGTTGCAGGAGACATGCCAGAATCCAGCCAGAGCATCAACACTCCTCGTCCAGTTTCACCTCCCAGCCAGGAGATGGAGTCCTACAAGAAACTGGGTCTGACTAAGCAGGTGCTGGCAGCTCATACGCAGAAGGAGGAGCAGGTCTTTCTCTGTCGCATTCGAGAGCTTCGAGGACTCGCTCCCCACAAGGCAAACGGCTCCCCGCCCCTGGACCAACAGAGAGATGAACGCACCATCACTGGTACCACTGAACAACACGGTTAAATAATGGTTAAATAGCAGATTAGATTCATCCCTCAGATGCAAGGGGCTTTTCTAAGATACTCTACTTAAACATTTCCACATTTTGTCAAGACCAGAACCACAAACTCATATTTATTTTCAGATTTTGTATGGCAGACCTACACAAGCAGTGCACATCTGTAAAGGGGAAGACAGAAGTTGGCTTCCAAAACTCTTTTTTTTTAATACAAAAACTGCAAATTTCATCTGATTTGCTCTGGTATCCTCAAAAAACGTTCAGTGCAACCACCTTCCTTCACCTAACTAGTAAAGGTCAATTGTGTGTAATTTAATCTCAGTATAAATACAGCTGTTCTGTGAAGGCCACTGAGATTTGCGTCAAAACTTTAGTAAGAAAATAAAACGAGAAAAATCATGAGGACCAACGAATGTATTAAACATGAAAGTTGGGGGAGAGCAATAAAGAAGGGCTGGGTTAAAGAACTCCAGGTTCTTTACTGTCATATCATATATGCTTCCACATAACACAATATGAAACTGAGTTTCAAGGTGCCAGACAAAACATACAAAAGACAACATGGCTAAACTGAAAGGCATAGATAAATAAAATAAACAATAAGCTAAAAACAATAAAACTACATGCAACCGTACTATAATTGTGTAGTAACACAATTTGGCTGTTTCTGAGATTTTTGAGCTCCTTGACAAGCTCAACAGTCTTACTATCACAGGGTAAAAGCTGTTCTTGTGCCTTGTGGTTTGACATCTGATGCTTCACAGCTCCTATCAAAGGGGGCGGGGAACAAACCATTTGTTTGTCAGGTAGATGGTGTCCTTAAGCTGCTCCCCACCATCTTCTCTGCAGAATTCGCACCTTCAGCAGAGCGGTTGCCATGCCAGGCAAGAGATTCTGGAGCACATGACATTCTCCACCACAAACTGGAAGGGCTTTAGGACAAAATAAAACCACATCCCAAGCAGTGAATATTTATTCGAGCTCTATTAAATCATTCATCTGCAGGCGGTATCTCACTAAGGCCATTCTTAAGAAGATGTGCTGGTCAAATTATACCAAAATGTAACTTTCTGGCCTTCGGAAAAGCGTCACACATGGCAGAAAATTAACACCACATGTCAGACTGAACACACCAACCCACACACTGAAACATGGCGGTGACAGCGTTGTTCTGTTGGGATGCTTTTCCTCTGCAGGGAGGTCAGTCAGAGATGATGGTGAGATGGACTGACTCAAATACAGGGAGTATGTCATTAAAAAAAAAAAATCATATATTTGTTAAAACTATCTAAAACTGTGGCATAACAGTATGCTATGAGACAGTTAATCTGTGAAGGAAATCACACTCCTCCTGTGCTAATGGTGGAGAAACAGCTTACCAGTACAGGAAATTTAACTAACCCTTGTGTTCATGGCAGACTTCGTTGTTATGAACCACCTGTGGTGTAGCAGAGAGAAACGGTCCTCCTGGCTCTGAGTGGTTGTCACTGACCAAGTTTCAACGTCACATTTATTCACTACTTTATGTTGATTTGTGGTTGTAGTATGACAAAATAAGAAATGGTTCAAGGTGTGTGAATACTTTTGCAGGTGTATATCATTTGCATTCATTCTTTTAATTATCTGGTAACTTAATTTCTGTACAAAACAGACTTATTTTTGTTAATTATTTCAAATTGGAAAAATACAAAAAGTTGTGTTAACCATAAATGACGGCCAGTTATAAAGAGACTCTCCTGATGTTGGTGTTGACAGGTTGCCTGGAGACTGAATTAGACATTGTTTAATTGGTTAAATCATGTAAAAAATTAATTACCCACTCAAATGTCAGAAGCCAAAAATAATGTTTTTTATTTGAGTTGCTTTGTTTCTAAACGGTTTCCTTCATCAATCTACAGCTGCGCACCCTATTCAACCCAGAAAGCAAGAAGGTCAAAAACCAGAGCCGACGCCGCGGCGAGGAACACGAAACAGGAAGACCAAAACCAAGAGAGCAAAGCTTCTCACTTCTCCGAGTGCTGCTGCTGCCCCTCACAAAGAGCGACCGCCGCAGCAGCCCCCTCCTCAGACCAACCAGAGCCATATACAGACCCCGGTGTCTCCATCTGATGCCTCACAATCTGCTTTCCCTGCACCATATCCTGTCATGCTGCCAGGCTACCCAATGCAGATATACACCAGAACAGATTCTACGTTGTCACGCACAGAAGCTCCGCCACAAGACTTTGGGGATAACCAGGGTGCCCAACTCCCTTTGTTGTTTCCGGGCACTCAGTCTGCCCCCGTAACCTCTCATATGGTCACACCTATTATGGCTTTTGTGCTGCCCAACTACTTATACCCTTTAATTGGACATCCAGCGCCGCCGGTGCCGGTGTATCAGGTGGACGCTGGGGGTGTCCCGATGCAAGCGCCGCCTTTTGATCAGACTGCTTTCCCAAGCCATGCCGCCTTCGCAAGCCCACCTTTCGTCAACGGTCAGAACCAGCTCAACCCGACGTTAGCATCCTACCTGTCGCCGCCTTTCTACATCCCTTCCTCCCCTGACACCCCGAAGCCCCCGGCGGAAGGCCGCTCCCGCTCCTCCACACCGCAGTCTGGTGGAAGTGAAGGCCAGGCGTCCCCGCCTCTGTTCCAGTCCCGCTGCAGCTCGCCCCTGAACCTGCTGGAGCTGGAGTTCTCCGTGGACAGGCAGGACAACGCGCCGCACGCTTCAGTAGGACAAGGGAGTAACGCGGCTGAGAGGGAGAAAGGAGCCAGCGCCAGCAAAGCAAAGGAGAGGGAGATGAAAGAGGTAAACGGGGAGAAAGAGAGAGAGAGAGAGGAAAAAGTTCCGGTAACACTTCATTTGAAGGGGTGTGCATAAGACTGACGTGACGCTGTCATAAACATGAACGTGTCTTTATGAATGTCTATGACTGTTGTCATGACGTGTCATTCTGTAAATAATGACAGTTTAATGGAAAGTTGGGATTTTTAATGGACTTTCAATGCAACGTTTAGAGCAACTTTGCATTAAAAGTGCCATTATTTACCGAATGACACTTCATGACAACAGTCATAGACATTCATAAAGACATGTTCATGTTTATGACAGGTGTTATGTCATGTTTATGACAGTGTCATGTCAGTCTTATTCACACCCCTTCAAATAAAGTGTTACCATAGTTCTTCTATGTCATTGTGTCGTCCTCGAGTCTTTCATTGTTTCTGACTGATGTTCTTTACATGTGACCTCTGAAAATTTCAAAATGATGTCCCCCCCTCCAATATATTGAGCTGTGTGCCTTGTTTTTCCATTAGGGATTTATTCCCACCACCATCTGGATTCTTAACATATTCCCAAACTGACAGAGTTTTTTAAATTTGTATTGCAATGTGTAAAATCAAGTGAGTTAAGACTCCTTAGATGAATTGTGGCTTTGGGTGTTAATGATACTATTATCCCTTACACCCTTTAGCCCTCTCTCAGTCTACTTGGTCCACCTGGACCCTTGTATTTCCAACCCACATCCTGTGTCTGTGAGCGTTTGTCTTGGGATAAAGTGTGGTCTAGGCTTGGGGCTGGCAGCAAAGAGGTAGGCAAATCCTCAGAAAAACTCAACATTCCTTAAATCCCATTCCTTTAAGATTCCATGTCAATTGTAAAAGCTTTTTTTATGTTCATCTGTCACTTGTATTTTACCCTGTAATGCTTTCCTTTGTTCAACAGATAGCTAAGACTGGAAGTATTAAAAGCAAAAATAGTAAAAACTAAACAGTTCAATTCTGTGGGATTGCAGCTGTTCTTAGACTTTATAACGCCTCGTTCTGTAAGCTGACTATGAAATACAGTCCAAGCTAAACTTAAATCCGAAGCACAGAGCTTTAATGAAATTTTCACAGACATCCATATTTTTGTTTTTGATTGGGAATTTGTATACATTTCCAGTGAAATGATAGATGCTTTTAAAATTGCTTTATGCAGATGTTTGCATATGATCAGTGTGGAGGGTTTACCCAGATGAAGGTCCGCGTTGGGAGGTTGTCCGTTTTACCGTGAGCTTTTGGAGGAAATTTATTGCACAGAATGTGCTGACGATTTTGAATTTGTTTAATTTTTCCCACTTCGGTAAGGAAAATGCATCTGGGGGTTGGACAGAAAGTGAATGACAAAACAGTATTGGTCACTTTCCATTTTAAGCTCAGAGCAAAATATACACTCCAAATAATGATCCGTCTAGACGAGCTAACTATAAAATGTGTTTTTCCTATCAACTTTTAATTAGGTGCTTCCAGCTGTTGTCTGCTGATCTTTGCAATCAAATCAAAATGTTACCACCTCTTTGCTTTTTGAAACTTTTCAATGGTGAAGTGTCATCATGCGAAACACTGAATGCGTGGTGTTTGTATTATTCGCTTGCAATCCAAGCAGTTCTTTGTAATACGCTATCAGATTCAGTGATGCTTTGATAATGATGAATTTGTGATATATTGTTCAGCACTAATTCAGTTTCGCTGTTTTATTCCTTGGTCTTTCCTCTCCATCCACTTTAGAAATGAGAAAACAGTAAATCCACATTGACAAAATCCCTTTCATGTTCGTACAGTTACACCTGTCTGTGCATTGAAGAGACTCTACATAGATTTAAAGAAGTGTAATCGCAGTAGCAAAATCTCGGCTCTTTTAAAAAACAAAAAATTGATAAACGGCCATGACCAGTTGAGATGGCGACGTCGACGTCATGGTCGAGCGGGAGCATATTCCCGGCACTGAGAGTTAGAGCAATATTAATACCAGTGCTGTAATATGTGTGTTTTTTTGCAGAGGAGCGACGAAGGTAACAACAGCGATGTCATCTCAACCTCCAGCGACATGCTGGACATCATCCTTCAAGAGGACTCCTGTTCAGGCACCGGCTCAGCCACCTCCGGCTCCATGGGCTCCGGCTCCAACGGCTTCGGGACGTCAGCGAGCGGGATGTCCAAGAGCAGGACGTCAGCCAGCGGCGCCTCGGCCAGTGGGACATCAGGCAGTTTTTCAGGTCTGCATTCAAACGTCAGCTTTCAAAAGAAAAGCAAACAAAATCATAATTTTTCACACCCTCAGCTGGGGGAGGCTGCCAAAAAGATTGCGGCATACAGAGAATAAAACATTAAAGTCAACATGAAGGGCTTTTTTTTTTATGATCAACTTGTTTGTCATAAAAATATGTGGGGCTTGACTTTATATTTCTTTTTTTCCCCCAGGAAGCAACAACAGCAGTAAATACTTTGGCAGTGTGGACTCATCTCAGAGCAGCCTGAAGTCCAAAGGCCTCCTTAGGAGCAGTGAGGAAAGACCAGCGGAGACGGGGCTCCTCAAGTGTGTCCTGCAGGACCCCGTCTGGCTGCTGATGGCCAACACAGATGAGAAAGTCATGATGACCTACGAGCTGCCCTCGCGGTGAGTCGAAGGACAGGCGCAGCCAGCGAGGAGTAGGAAGGAGGTTCTTGTTATCGCTGCGGTTTGAAACCTGAACAGCCTCTGGTTGGATCAGAAATGCAAAGAAACATTCAAACATTTTAATTTCTCCTTTGTGGTATAGTTCTGTGATTATAGCAAAAGATGTCACAAATGCATACTAGGTGCCTTCTATACTGTTGTAGGAGACGACTGACTGCTGTCCTGTTGCATAAAACACTAACATCAGGAGATCAATTATTGTGGCACTGATAATTTTGTTTAAAAAAGAGCTATTTTAAATATGTTGTACAGTTTTTTTCAAACATTATAGGTTTATCTTTGCTTTACACACAGAAATTAAATTATTAAACAACAAAAAAAGTCATTAAAATTATTAGCCTTTTCAAGAACTGACCTTTTTGCACAAAACACTGTTGTGTCATGATGTGTGTGAAGTTACAATAAATGGTTTTAGTATTAGGACCAGACTAACGGTTGCATCTGACATTGGATAAAACATCAGGTCAAGAACTAAACCAATTGGTCTGAACTTTTGAGATTAAAGAAAAAGAACTGTTGATATTCAATCAGCAGGAGGAGGAACAGTTGTCGCCTCGTTTCCAAATGTCAATAATTAGAGTGAGAAGTTGACTCTAGAAATGCATAGACAAGAGAGCACAAGAGAAGCCTGGCAGAGGCAGGAAGCAAAAGATTTCTGAGATCCTGGAGTGAGAACTAGCGAGAGACGTCAGTAAAGTCTGCCAAGGCACAAAGCAATGGTCAGGAATTGTCACGAACATGTTGATGAATAGATCTCTGCAAAGAAATGGATTGAAAGGATGCAAGAACACTCTACTTTAAAAGAAAAAAAAAAGATTAACGCTCTTTCTTCTAACATGACAACACTATGTTTTTGCTGGTGGAGGACTATCTCCAGACAATTAAAGTGAGCAGCACTGACTGACCTGCATAGAGACTTGACTGAACTGAACTGAACTGAACTGAACTGAAGATGAAGGTGAAGCCAAAAGGCCATTCAATCTGACTAAAACTGAAAGAACTGCTAAAGAAGAACAGGCTTGGGATTCCTTAGGAGAGTAAATGAATTTCTTTTTCTTACTTGTACTTTCTTCACAAGAGTTGCAGATAGGATATGTCAATAATAAAATTACATCATATACCTTATACATTTACGCTCTGTTATTACAGTGTTTAATTTAAAGTAAATGAATCTGATTAACATGGAACCAGTTTTGTTCATAGCAGTGTCGGCTTTAGATTTAAAAACATTTGAATCGTTTAAACCTGCTGTAGTGACACCAGTTAACCAGTAGATGGCACCCTAATGTTAAGGGTGACTTATGAAAAAAATGGGATTCTGATATTTTGAGTGTTTTAAGTTGTTCATGATGTTATGTTTTCTTATGTCAACTTCATTTGTAATGATTACCTTATGTGTGTATTCCTGAGTTGATCTGCAACACATGGTGAAGAAAACGCTGGGGAAAAACTTAAGCAACTCAAGGCCAATGGATAATGTTACAAATAAAAATGTCATGTATGGAATAAATCTGTAATTCAAAACAGGTGATGTCAGTAATGATTCCTTAGTATAAATGTATCAACAAACAAAGATTGTTACTGAATAAATTTATGCCGCAAAAATATGCAGAGTTTCCCTTTGGTGTTTCGACACATCCATTAGAAGTTTTTGGACTATATTAGATGAAATACATATGAAAAGACATTCTACATTACATTAACTATACATGTCAAAGAGTAAAAGACAAGATTGAAGTAGAATCTCTACGTCTCTAATCTTCTGAGCATCAAATGATTCTGTGTGGTGAAGGATTTAGTTTCTAACAACATTTTACAGCAAAACATTGCAGGGTTACGTTACACAAATACCAGCTTTAGCAGTTTACATCTGCAACAACTAAAATCTGTTATATTAATGTCAAGTAGAGGGAACGCTAAGTTCTACAAGCCTCTGTCATGAACAAGAAAGTTGCCACTGTCTATAAATAAGAGAAAACCGAAGATTGATTGCTTACCCAATTTTTGAAACGTTTTTCTTTTGTGTGTGTGTGTGTGTGTGTGTGTGTGTGTGTGTGTGTGTGTGTGTGTGTGTGTGTGTGTGTGTGTGTGTGTGTCTTCCAGGGACATTGACAGAGTGCTGGAAGAAGACAATGAGAAGATAAGGGTGCTGCAGCAATGCCAGCCCCACTTTTCAGTGGACCAGAGGAAGGAGCTGTGCGATGTCCACCCCTGGATACAGAAGGGGGAGTTACCCAAAGCCATCAACGTTGAGGTAGAAAATAAATATTCTTTCATTTAACACAAATTGCTCCTATTGGCATAACTTTGAAAAGCTTTTTTTTTAAATTACAACTTTCCTGTCACAATACAGCTCCAATTTGTAGTCTGTGGTAGTTACAGTCATTTCTATGATGTAAATTGAGAAACATAAGTGGGGAAAAAAATGAGTCAAACGCAAAGCAATACAATAAGACAGCTGAAAGCTGAAACTTAGACAAACAACGATTATTATCAGCCTTTTCCTTTATTTATATGTTTTGTGTCTCTAAACTTCCCTCCTTAATTTAGGATTTAAACCCATTTGTGACTTCCAGGGATGCACCTGGTGTGACAGCACCTCAGAGACTGCAGCAACAGTCGGAGTGGAAGACCAGCCAGATTTGGGACTGGGTGATATGGAGACGGGAGAGGACTGCTGCCCTGAGAGACTCAGAGACGAACCTTTAACCTCCGCCATGATCTCCTGTCACTCAGGTCCTCCTTCAAGCTGCAGCCCACAGGCAGAAGAAGCAAATCAACAGGAGTTTTAATAAAGAAACTGCTGCTCCGCTGTAAAGAAGAAGCTGCCTTAGATGAGCCGTTTTGCTCTGCGTCGCGGTAACAATCTGTGCATTTGTAAAATGTGAACGTCTGCGGCGATCAATTTCGTTTTATGTTTTTTAGCTGCATCAGGCAGAGTTGCTTAGTTGCTTCTGGGTTAAAGGCCAGGCTTTGTGTCTCTACGCGTTTAATGATTTACCTTCTTCTGCACTTCGCAGTGTGGCACCTTGAAAGAATTTCATGCACTGATTATAGGAGATAAAACATGTGACAAGGGAACAGCACCATGCTCATAATCATGCTCAAAGCATGACAACAGATGCCAAGCAAACACATGCCAGACTGTGAGACAGTTAATGAAATCAGTATTTCAGGACATTTTCCCAGTTAAGTTAGGTGAGGTGAGAAAAAGGTGGATGTGTGTTTGTATTTATTTATTTATTTATTTTTGTTTAGCAACAAATTACTTAGGTTCTGTTGTTATTCATTCTCATAAGGTACCAACTGAGCATATGTGCACATTTGTGGTGCTAAAAGGAAGAATTATTGGTTTTCCTCAGCAGCTACAATTGCTCAAACTCACTTTTGGGACTGGGAAATTCAAACCTGTTAAGCTATCCATCATTTCAGTCCCTTCTTGGCCACATAAAAACATGCTCTGATTCTTGCCTTTAGTGGAGTAACATGCGGTCCAACAAATCTGACATAGAGGCCAGCTACTCATAAAATACTTTAACTTATCTGGTTATTTAAGAAGCTCTCGACTGAATGTGAGATTCGTTTGTTTTTTATTGATTGTTTTATCCATCACTCTGCACATTATTGAAACTGAGAGCAAGCTGGCCCATGGTAGTAAAATGAGAGTAATGGGAGGAAAATGTGCAATATTTCCCTCTGAAATGCCATAAAGCAGAAACCATATCCCACCTAATGAAAGCACATGCAATACTGCAGTATTTATTAAACCGATCGGAATATTTTAACAGGACACGACTGAGCATGTGCACAACGCTGCTTTTAACTCGGTTGTAGTGTTTCAGAAATATTTTTGTTTTTCTTCGGAGCCATGTGTTACCAAACTATGCTTGATGTGGGTTCAGCATATTTTAGATATGAAATGTATCAATTGTTTCAGATGTGAAATTCTTATTTCTTTGCTGACGTTGCACGCGTTAATCTTTAAAAATGTCTTTGGGTATATACATTTGTATATATTTTGCATACATGTTTTTTGAAAACTACATAATGTGTTTCTTAGAAAAAAAACAAAATTATAAAACAGACAGGACCAATAAGACTGATGGTGACTGCAAATCAGAAAGGGAAAAGTAACTGTGTGGTTGTTTACAGTGGATAAGGTTGGTAGAGTAAGAGATGAAACCAGCTCATTATAAGCCAAAAACCTGGAAGGTTTGTTATTATTTTAGAAACTTAAGATGCCTGGGGGGGTTTTTATTTTATAATTTCACATGAATCCATGCTATTTCTCTTTACCTTTTCTGAATGTGTCATTAGTCTGTCTGCTATTTCAGCAGGCTTCTGAAGCACCTTTCTTTTTCGTGTCCTTATATTTTCTTGGTTCAATGAAAAATAAATATTTTCTTGAAATAAAAATGTTTCATTTGAAAACAACATTGTTTTGCATATGACCTACCGCAGTTTCACATCCACATTCCGTTGCCTTGTGTTTATTTCCCTGTATGCACATTTTTGTTAGTGTGACATTGATAAAACAGTAAAAGTTATAATTAAAAGATTAAACACCAGGGCTGGTCGTCCAAGCAAAGTCAGTACAATAGAAGACTGCAGGACGCTAAAGAAAACCTATAACACCTTCAAATGTTATCTCAAAACAGCAAGTTCCAGGTCCTCACAAATGTGAGACATCAGGTCTGTTCAATCTAAAAGATACTGAACAAGTTCATCATTCGTTATATTAGAGTACAGATGAAACCTTTGTGCTGTAAAGGTAAGCCTAAAGTTTGTTAAATAAAATTCAGTCAAAGACCTGAACTTCCAGAATAACATTCAACACAACGGATAATGCATACGAGAACAAAAACTTCATCGTATCTGTGAAGAACGGAGGTGGAAGTGTCATGGTTATTGGCTAACAAAGTATAACTGAATACACCAAAAATTCTACCGTCAAAGGAAGAAAGTGTGACATCTGAGTCAGAACTGGACTAGGAAACATCACAACGGCCCCAAACATGCCACAACTCCACCGGTCAAACACCAAAGAAGAGGAAGCTGCTGTTAGGAGCCCAGACTTTGATCTCATTGAGAAGCCCTCTGGTCACTCGAAGGGGATGAAGGTTAACCTTAAAACGTCTCAGAGATGAAGGTGGGGAGTTGGGCCAACATTCCTCAAACCGATGTCAGAGGCTGACCTTTTGCTCAGAATACACAGCTGTGTTGACGTCTTTCAAACAATGAACAAAACTGGGAGAACTTGCAGTTTAGCTCCAATTAAATCACTTTCTTTGTCAGATATGGCCTGGATAAGAAAAATATATATATATACATTTGGGAACGTTTCTTTCGAAAGAACAGAACGATTAATCGGGTGTACACAATTTTCGAATTGAACGAAAAATGTGCACTAGTTTATCTGACTAAATATTTGTTTATAGGCTGGACCCGCGCCAAGATGCAGCTGGTCGGAGTGTCAATGCCTTTGATCGACAAACCTTAAAGTGATTTGACCACTAGATGGCGATAAAAAGCATTAATATAAAAGAAAGCGCCAATGACGCTGCAATTCGTATTCAGATCAGATTCCAAAGAGCATGCATAATGTTAAAGTTTTCCTGTTCTGTGGTTGTGACTTTCTGAAAAGCCACGGAGACTCTGCTGTCAGGTCCTGACAGATCCTCCACATCAAAGCCGCCTTGTTCTCCGTCTTCTTTCACACATTCACATTTCATGCAAATACAAGTGTGGGTTTGGTCGTCGCCTTAATCTGAAAAAAAAAATTGTGGGGTAGAACCAGGCTTTTTATTATTATTTCATGCGTTGTTTTGGTGGCGTAAATGAACAAGCTCTGTGATGGTTTGAGTTTGTAAAGTGGATATAAGGATGGCGCGTTACTTTAATCCACGGTTCACACCTTCTATACCCTGCATGTTAGGCTACAGATTTAGTTCAAGGTGCAAATTGCTGGCCTGCTGCGCTTATTTACATCTGCTGATCTGCAAATCCGGTCTTTCGTTCTTTCTTCTTGAAACAATGAAGTGAAACCGTAGTTGTTTCACATTAACAAGAAATACTTCAACAGGGTTTTTTTTATGTAGGCTATATATGTTCTTGCATGATGTTAGACAAATACTGCGTGGCAAAGAATGCGTGTTTCTTCAAATATATTTTTTGAAGATTATACTTCAAACGTGACCAAACATTCTCCAAGCAGCCAATTCTCAGAATTACGTCTGGTAAATACAGCGTTATGCATTTGTATTCATGCAGCAGAGCTTTTCATTTTTTTTAGTCACTTTACGTTTCATATCACATCAGTTTTCAATATTCTCAACTGTATTTATGTCTTGACTTTCTTCTAACACATGGATATATTTCGATCTAAACCAGCTGTCGCGCTGTTTAGCGTATTTTTACTGTCTTTTGCAGCCTCTTGACTTGACAGGTTGCCCACACCGTCGTTCTGCCACATCTATGGTTCACTAACAGCGCGTGTGTTCCGGGTATTGTGTGGAATGAGTTTTGTGTTAGCCAGTTTTTTTTTTTTTTTTTGCAACATATCCTGCAATAAGATGGACTTCTTTCTCATGACTTTCTGTTTGCCACTCTTCCAAACAGACTGTCTGAGAATCTCTGCATCTCCTCCAGAGAAGTATTGGATTATTGCCTTTTCCTCTGATTACTGGACTAAGATGTTTCCACTTTGGCAATTCTCTCTTTATTTTGAGATGAAGGACAATGTTTTATAACCTAACCATGCTTTCAACTTTTCCACAATTGTATTACTGATCTGTCTGGGATGTTTACCGATGTTGTTTGTTCACTAGTCTTCACTGACAACCATTTTTATACCGAGGTGGGAGCCAATCTGCTGCAATTCACTTTATTTAATGGTAAGTAAAGGGGGCCACACAAAAATAAATGTCCCACTTTACAGATTTTTAATTTGTAAAATATATTTTCCTTCTAATTTACAGTTGCATGCTGCCATGTGATGATCCTTCCCGAAAAAAAAATCAACGGGTATGGAAGCTTTTCATGGTGCTGTAGAAGGATTACGTAATTGTATTAATATTTCTCCTGTCATTTCTAAATTGTCACAATCACAAGAGCTGGTAGAGGTGTTAGGACCGCTGACTGCAAAATAATTGACACTCGGTGAATAATGCAGGGACATAAGAGATGACAAGAGACCAAAGATGGATTCAGAAGTACTGCTTGATCTGAAATCTGGAGGAGCTGAGTAACATTTTCCCTTCACATCCATTACGATGCAGGAACACAATCAGAAACTTCATCGCTTTTGATCCTGAAGCCATTCAATAATTTGCTATTGAACGTACACCAAAAGGCATTACAGCCTAATTTGGTACATTATAACAAACTGGTGCTTATAGGAAATTGATTCTCATGACCATCCATGTATCCAAGGTATTTAAAAAAAAAACATAAAAGCTGAGCTCAAACAGAGCTATAAAACCCATTTGACATGTTCAGAACGAGGCCTATAAAAGGAGCGATTACTCATTTCACACCTCACAAATGCCTACGACGTGCAGAGAAATCTTCGAGCGAGAGAGAGAGAGAGAGAGAAGGAGAGAGAGAGAAGGAGAGAGAGAAGGAGTGTTCACAACTGCAGAGAAAATCTTTATAACAGACGAGGGTGGGTGGTTAGTGGGATCCTTCTGTGTAAAAGTCACTTTTTAGGAGTGAGAAAGGTGCATAAATAGAATGTCCACAGAGGTCTTTGTTTAAAAAAAGTTATTTATTTAAACTGGATGAGGTAGCTTACTAATGCACTATAAATAAGCAGTACTTGACTTTCTAAATAGGAAATAATTTAACAATGATTCTAGAGAGGAACAACTAAATGTTAACAAGTACATATTTACAAATGCATTCACCACTTTATTAAGGTAAGCATACACTTTTAAATGCAGAGTGTACAGATCAGTGATCTCTGCAACTATTTTGATTATATTTTACAACATTAAATACTTCAACTGCAGCTTTGGTACATTTTACAAAGAGCTTCTTTATGTCTTAGCCGAAGTGGTTCCCAGACATTTTTCTTTTAAGACTTAATAAAATTTGAAAGTAATGACATAATTTTAAAACAGGACAGAACAGGACAGGGATCTTGATTCCTTGAGTGTTTATTGGAACACAATGATATGTTAGTAGGTACTGATAGGGTCGGATGTCAGAAAACCAGCTGTTTAGCTGTTGTGCTAAATGACAAGCATAGCTAGTTTTAGCAATAGAAGCCCAGATTCATCCTGCATGTCTAGCTGCAATTAGTCTGGTATAGAAAATATTCACAAATGGACATTATACAGTACTCTGTGAGTCAGCGATTCAATTAAATAGAAGTGCAATTATATGGAGCGTCTATACCACCAACGCAACAGTGTAGGAGTCGTAGCCTTAGACATATGGTTCTCAAACTGTAGTGCATGTATGACTAGTGACAGTTGGACTGAAAACAGTGGTTTTCAAAAAGAAAATCTTGAAATAATTGTTTATAAGCTAAATGCAAGCACATTAGCTGTTATTCATTAAAAACCCTACCATATGCTAATTAAAAAAAGATTGTACAGCATTGTGTGTGACTTAGCTTAATAATACACAAGTTGCCAGACTTACTAAATTTAATGTCAGGGCAGCCATATTGGATTGTGAGGTTGGAGATTGTAAGCACCCACTGAGTTTACCATTGGGGATTTCAACTTTCTTTTGATTCATTAATTTTTTCAACTTTAAACTCAGAAATTTGGACTTATGTGTAAAAATGGAGGATGTATTTAAAACACATTTTTCAGCCAATCATGCATTTCTAATAAATGAGAATGACTGAAGGATTTTGTGTCTCTATTACACAACCCAGCAAGTTCAAAAGATCCAACTTCTGTTCTATTACTGTGTTAAAAAGCCTATCAAGATGGTGGTACTTGGAGAAATTGCAAAGGTGGTATATAATAAAGAAAAAAACAAATGAGAACCACTGTCAGAGACATTGTACTGTTGCCCATTCAGGGATGTTTTGTAGTGAACTACAGCCTATCCGGTACATTCTAACAATAACCAACAATCAACTAGTTTACACAAGCCTCTTCAAAGTTCTTTACCAAGGTCTCCACATTGGCTTTGAGAAAGTCACGGCAGACGAAGCGTGCTGGCTAGCTGCCTCCTCTGTGGAGGAAGCTTGGTTTCGCTCCGAGTCCGTCTCATCCAGGTCGGAGCTCAGGTCGTCAGTGGAGGTGTTGGAAGTGACCGGGGACACCACTCTGGCGTACATACTCTCAGGGAGGGGCTGAGAGCTACTACAGGCTGGCTGGTTTTCATCGAGATGCTCCTCGTCATTAAGGGGCATCTTCTCCAGGAGGTGGTTCAGCAGCTCAGATGCAATGGCGGGGTCTATTCCAGGGCAACAGGACACAAACGTGTGCACATCGTGCATGCACTGGATGTAGCCGGCGGCGAAGCGCTCCTTGGCCTCCCTGTGCAGAGCGTCCACCTCTGGAGAAAGACATACAGCAGCCACAACGGTATTTTAAATGTCAAATTTACGCCACCACTCTGGTGTAAGTAGCGTCTGAGCCAAACTACTGATTGAGTATGCGAGCAGTACAAGTCAGTCAGTCTGTTGCAACATTATGGAATTTTGGTAAATTATTGAAAAGCATCGTCATTAGTGTTACTACCAACAAATCTGCTGTTTGTGCTCCAGTCATCTCACTGGTGCTGAAGTCCTTTGCTACGTTATTTTACCAACTGGGGGTTTTGAGTACTTCTGATGATAAACCAAAAAACACAAAATATTATTTTTATTATACATATATTTTTTTTAAATTTATCATTGTTACTGTTTTCAGCAAAACTGGGTTTATTGATTATGCTTTGTTGCAACAAAACAATATAGAGTAATAATAATAAAAAAAATCACTCATTAATCTCTTAGTCTATGTTCACACAGCAGGCAAATGCGACCCAAATCTAAAGTCTGAACAGCCATGTCTCATTTTATCAGACTGTGATGTCGTTGATGTTAAGTGTGCATCGTAATTCTGCACCAGAAGAAGATAGCCACACTAAATCCCGACATAAACAATGGCTGAAAATTGTAACTCTGAAACATACGGAGCTATGAAAAAGTCTGAGTCAAGTGACGTATGTAACATCACAGTCCCACCACTCCTGGTTGCCATCAATACTCAAGGCAATCACAGTTAGTTGTGTTTTCATTTTTACCAGCTCTAATTGATCAGTGAAGACTTATCTGTAAGTCATCATGACTTACAGATAAAGTCTTGTTTATCTGTTGGGATAAACAGGACTTTCTCCATGCCATGCATAATTTCTAAAAATAAATACATATAAATAAATAACGGGTGATTTGTTCTCAGATGGTCATGTTTCATTTTTGAGTCTTTGATATATAAAGTTAATGTGCTAAAATTGTCCTGACATGCATGTATATATTCATACATTCAGAAATTTACATTTATTTCTCAAGGAGGATCTCAAAGACCCTTACTTGTCAACTGGGGACCTCAACTGAGGTTACAACTGAAATGTTGGGAGTCTCTGATAAAAATATTGATCCGCTAATAATAATCAATCAATCAATAAATAAATAAAATTTGTGTAGCACATTTCAGCAGCAAGGCATTTCAAGGTGGGTTGAAAGAAAAATAAAAACAGCATGTGACATTGAATAAACAGAAAGAAAGAGAAAGAACTATATGTCTTCGTGGAAGAATTATTTAAAACTATTTACAGGTTGTTTTCGTTCGGTCCAAAAAAAATTATTTTGTAGGCTATAAGCCAACCTTATTTTAAATGTTGCTTAACAGCAGCAGAGGTTTACCTTGTGCTCGGCTCTGCAGGATGCTCTGTACATGTGTCACCGTCACCTCCAAAACTTCAGCATTCTCCATCTTCGACTGTAACTGCGGCGAGTGAAAAGCAGCCAAGCCACCGGTTGAGCTAAATGAACTCAATTCTACTCATTTTTGACACAAATGGAACCCCATAAAGAAAAAAAAAACTCACTTACGTCCGAGTCTGCGATGAGAATCCTGAGCTCCTGTAAGCTTTCATTAATGCGCGCTCTTCTTTTCTTTTCCATGAGAGGTTTCCTCATCTACAGGAGGAATATCGAGGGACAAGAGAGGTCATGTTTATTACTTTCTCCGCTCTGTCGCAGCTACCAAACTCTCCTTATTCCCTACTTTACCTTCCTGTCAGATTGTGTTTCGCTGTCACCTCCATTCATTCCGCTGGTGTCGCTGCGTACCGGAGCCATGGCTGGAGTTTGGCCAGGAGGCTGCTGGGTGTGTGGAGCCCAGAAAGCCGTTAGCTACAGTCCGTGTGGGGGACAGATGGCCGTGCGGGTGGTTGACTCCTTCAGAGGATGGGCTGTTATTGCCCAGGGGCCTTTCTGTAGCTTTATACATGGCTCATTTACATATAAATGGGTGAACTGGGGGTAAGACGGAGAAGGCGCGCAACGCGCGGACCCTTTATCCGCCTTGGACCGCCGAGCCAAGGCGAGATGATCTGCAGTGGAACTTTAAAGAGTTGAAGGCATTTATAAGCTATGCATTCAGGATCGTATGTTCAGTTGCAGATAGTTTGTTGCACACTGCTAACGAATACAATTCAACTTCAGTTTCCTTTATTAGTTGCATAGCTAAGCGTTTATTAAGTGGTGCTGATCAGGGACAGTTCTCACGTCATTAGGAAGTTTGGTTAATTAATTCTTTATTGCTAACAATCAGTTGACAAATGAAAACCAATTAACTCCTGTTAAAAAGGCTGTAAAGAAGGCAAACAGCAAAGGTCCTGATTCACTGTTGTTTTACTTTCTCGTGGATTTTTTTTTGTCTGTTTGATTTTGTTTTGTTCTTCATAAAGTGTTATTTCAGTTCCTTTATTTACGTCTATTGAGAAAAGAGAACAATAATGAGCACGTGACCTCATTTATTGCCATCCAAGGTACAGTGTGTAAAAAGAAAGTAAAAATGAATGTTGTATCTTTTATTTGCAAAATAACATTGTCACATTGATCACATTCATTCAAATGGAGAGAAATCCGTAGCTGACATTGTATGGCAATAAGTATATAATTTAACAAAAAAAAAGACAAGCTACATTCATGTTTTTATTTATATATACACTTAGACTTCTACCCCCACTGGAGGTTTTTTGTATGGTGAACTATTCTTGACAAGTGTTGATTACTATGATATTTGTTAGCGGAAAACCAGATGGATTGTAGTTGTGCTCAGTGACCATTTTAGCAATGCAAGCTAAAACAATAGATGTAGCAAAAGTATAATTATATGACAAGAAGTATATAATTTAACAACAAAAAAGACCAGCTACTATTGCACCTATTCAGGTCTTGTAACAGCTCACCCGCATCCTCCTATTTCAAGTCCGCCACACATTCTTTTGTTTTTCATCTTTTCAGTTTAATCAAAGCTAACTGAGATTTTTTTCCCATAGGTTTGAACTATCATTTTAATTAAGGAAATGTAACACTTCCTTTGTGACTTCTCATTATTTGAACAAGGACTTTCTCGGTAGCATGTGAGATGGTCACTGTTTGACATGTGCATATGGAAAATAGCTGACTGTAATCATGAATAGTCAGTCTGCAAGGGAGAACATGAATGGCTTTTGATGCCCACTGTTTGTGTCACAGATCACAGATTACCTGCTGGGCAGATCACCTACATGCCTTAAGTAAGACATGTAGGTGTGGAATACAAATTTATCATCTGATTTAGCCTCTTATTTGTTTTGACCAATTAAACACACAGATGTTTCTGTAAGACATCACTGATTTTTTTTAATTTTTATTAAATTGCTCAATGATAAAATCATCCCAGCCAGTCTAATGTTGATTATTATACACAGTAGAATGCAGGTTTTGACTGCAATATCATCATCGATTGTAGCAATAACCTATTGATAACTTTATTGCAGTATAGCTGCTGGCTGAGCCAATTTGTAACATCACAACATTTCCGGACGATAGTGTTCGGAACAGGGATGTGGGGAGGAAATTCAGCTTTAAATAAAATGCGGAATACGCTACCATATTGGGATTTCGACTTCAAAGTAAAAGCACGAAGTATCTTAATGTCTGGAAAATGCTTTAAGCTGCATTGTTTCCGCTGTAAAACGATTTGAAAAATCTAATTGGTTGGTGTTTTGTGCGAACCAGCTCACAGAATACGAAATTTAAACTATTTACGTGCACTTTATACGGTCTACGAACGTTTTAAAGCGGCGCCAGCTCTTATGTTGAAACCGACGAGGAGGCTTTTCCCTCGGTCCCACACGGCGCTCGTACGTCAGAGAAGACGCTCTTCTGACGTCACAGATTCCCGGGGGCGAGGCTGCACCGGCGCTATAAAATCCTCCCGGTGCTGTGGATGGAAGCGCGGCTCTGATCCAGAACCACAACCAGGCAGGAGACAAAGGGAGAAAAATAAAATAAAATAAAATAGAAATAAAAAAAAACCTGAGCTAAACCAAAAACATGGTGAAGATCACCTTCCAGTCAGTTTCGGCGCAGAAGCCCGAGAAAGACCAGGATGTCGACAAGATCACTCTACCCCAGGCTCACGTGAGTTTGCGCATCTTATCTTTCTTTTGTTTTCATGTTGCATTTTTTTTTCTTTAGCACTATCATTATTTTTATTACAGCGAGAGAAGATTCTCATTTGCACAGGATATAACTAAGTAGACACATGGTGTCTGGTCATGCGCTCCCCGCCTAGTAATAGGATTTAATTTTAAACCTTTAATCTCTTAATGTGCCTATATTTAAACGTAATCTAACGTGCATTGAAAACCCTAATTTATTTTTTGCATTTTCTGTCAATTTTACAATTTCTAACAAAACAGACTGAAGGGTTGCAGCAGCTGTTTTGTTGAAGCAGTGAGGTAAATTGTGCAGCAGCACATCGGGTCAGTACTGCCAGCGTCAGGCTGAGGATGTTGATATTACATCATCTCATTCGACCAGCCTTGAGGACACTGCAGATAATAGACCTGTCTGTATAGGTGTGCATTTCAGATGGATGTGACTGACAGTCCTTCATACAGTACATACCGATAATATCTTCCAATTCTTATTACCTCAAGAAAGAAAACTGAGGAAACAAAGAGAGAGGAAAAAAACTGCAATTCCTGCAGCATTGGTGCCATTCAGAGCATGTTATACCATTTCAGTCCTGCAGGGGTTGAATCCATCAGGATGAGTAATGCCATAATTCATGTTTTTACCTTGTATTTGGTGTCCTTTGGGTGCAGCTTAATTCATAATATGCTAGAAATGTACTATGTGTTTGCAATGAGCAAGAGTTAACCTGAAAATAATTTATGGATACATAAAGAAGAAAGGCTTTAGAAGAGGAACTGAAGATTGAAACATGTCAAATAGATAGATAGATAGATAGATAGATAGATAGATAGATAGATAGATAGATAGATAGATAGATAGATAGATAGATAGATCGATCACATTGGCTCTGTCTTTTCTCAGCCTCTGTTCTTCACTCTGTCCCAGTAGTAGAATATAATTAGATATCAGGCACTGAATAGTCTTTTTTCAACCCCCCCTTCTTCTCCCAGCCCACCTTGCACTGTAAAAACCACTCAATGACGTATCAGTCATCAGAGAAGACATCCCTTTTCATCTGTTTTGTTTACGTCAGCTGAAGGATGTCAGAGGCGGAGTGGGTTTTGATTGGCCAAGACAGGAGGTGAGGCGTCAGAGCCGATACGCAACACGCATAGATCTATTAATACGTGCCCCCACCTATGCCGAGGGACCCCTCTACTCTACGCAGCCATCCTCGCTTTTCTTTTTTTCAATTCCACTTGGTGAGCCGGGATTTAATATCGGCAAATATGGAGCATTGAAGTAGGGCTCCAAGAATAAACCCAGACGGCCACGTGCCAGCATCTTCGTCAGAGGCTGGCACAATCTGTTCTCCCCGCTTCCGCTCTCCATGGCAACAGTAGTATGGGAGAGGCAGAAGGTTGGCCGAGAGACCGTGGGCGGGCATCTGGCCTGCTTCACTCCAGCCCTTCCTACGTCTACCAGATCTCCTCGCCTGACTAACAGCTTGGCAACTGTCACAATTAACTCTGTTACAATTCAGACTCAGTAAGGAAGAGCGTGGCTCTGTGAGCTGTTGCGTCATCCGGGATTCGATTGTAGAACAAAAGTGCGGCCTTGTGTGAGTTTACTGAGCTGCTGTCTAACCAGGCATCTTTTCCTCTTGCCTTACAGGGGCGGCTGGTTCCTCCCATGAAGCCCAGAAAACCCTTTCCAGTGGGCCTGTGCTGCCTCGCCATCGGCCTCGTCGTCTTCACCCTGGGACTGGTGCTGCCTTCCATTTACATCTATCGCTTCTACTTTGTGTCCCAGGTTAGTCGAGTTAAGAACAAAACAAGCCTCACCTCGAATCTTACCTTACTGGACAATGCGACTCAAACTAAAACATGCTGACTCGGCTTTGTTTCGCGACCTCACAGCAGATCCCAGAGGACAGCTTATTCCACTGCCGGGTCATCTACGAGGATTCTGTGTACGCTCCCCTGAGAGGACGCCAAGAACTGGAGGAGAACGTGGGCATCTACCTTGAGGAGAACTACGAGCAGATCAGTGTCCCTGTGCCTCATTTTGGGGGCAGTGACCCAGCAGACATCGTCCATGACTTCCAGAGGGTAGGCAGTAAAAAGTCTCATCCTCTTATCTAGACTCGCCGCATTTGAGTGTTTAAGACTTAATATTTCTTCTTGATTCATTCCAGGGCCTCACAGCCTATTACGACATCGCCTTGGACAAATGCTACATCACTGAGTTGAACACGACTGCCGTGATGCCTCCTCGCAGCCTGTGGGAGCTCCTCGTTAATGTCAAGGTGAGCATTGCGATCGACTTAGCACTCGCCAAAAGAGGAGCGAGGACACTGTGTTCCCTCGTTACTGACCGCTTTGTCCCTTCGTCTCAGAGGGGGACGTACCTTCCCCAGACGTACATCGTCCAGGAGGAGATGGTTGTGACCGGCAGGTTGAGGAACATGAGGCAGCTGGGCCCCTTCATCCACAGACTCTGCTTTGGCAAAGAGACGTACCGCCTCAGACGTCGCAACCAGCGCCAACGTGAGTGAGAATTTGCGACAAGTTATGCGCGGTGTTTGCCCCGGTCACTTCCGCCTAGTTGTCACCCTCTCTTAACACCAGACAATGTGAGAATGTGAGCCATGCAATGTGCTGAGGAGAGGAAGGGGATCACTGTGATCCATCTGCATCAGAAGGTTCAAATTTGCTGTGTGTGGGAGAAAATCGGAGAGTGACCAGAACCAGAACCCAAATCGGGTCTTCCTTCTGAGCACTTCAGACGGTGTGCAATTGGTTCCCGTCACAGACATTTGTGTGTGTGTTTTTACGTGTGTGTTTTTGAGTGTGGGCACAGCCTGGGAACTTCCTCCTGCTACGTGAGTCACTCGTAGTGCAGTGGACACGTCCACACATTTGTGGAGGAGGTAGTGATGCGCACGCAAGATAACTCTGGCGTCGCGTCCCTCAGTCGGCGTGAGATCTTTTAGAAATGATGCAGCAAACTTCCCCCTGAGTACATATACGGATGAGGCTGGTGCTGAATCAAATAGGGCAGCGGAGGCATGCCAAGCTGCACCAGTAATACGAGGAGTTTCAATGCCGAGCAGATTTTTTTTTTCTTTTCTCAACGCGCCTTTTGTTTCTCTCCCTTTCTGTGCCTCTTCCAGGTATCGAGAGGCGCGAGGCAAAGAAGTGCCACAGAATCCGTCACTTTGAGAACACGTTTGTGGTCGAGACCGTCATCTGCGACCGATTCTAAAATCTGAGGCGGAAATCACAGCCATCCGACACTGAAGCCAATTTCAAATCATACCTCTTGAATTCCTTATGCGTTATGCTGCACTTTAAGAGCAAAATGTTGTCCTTCCGTTTCGGTTTGAAGAGTTTTGGTTTTTTTTGTCTCATCTTTGCTCTTTTTGTCGTTAATGTCTTACTTTTTAAGTCGGATTGTACATGTGATGTGTTTGGATTTATCTGTGGCTTGTCCTGTAGAGCAGGAGATATTAATCTCAATCAAATCAGTCAGTCTGTGATAGTTACATCAGAAAACCAGACTCACTCTTATTTTCTTTGTATTTGTTTGTTGGTCATTTAAAAAAAATAATTTAAAGGGCAAAACATACCTCATGTAGTTAAGATGTCCATTTTGCTTGTTTATATCATTACCGAATTGTGTATATAACTGATTGTTCCTAAGCAATATACATATATATACTGTACATTTTCTTCTTAATATCACATTGTTACACATGCATAGATTTTTATCAAAACTTGTTTTTGTGAGAGATCACTTATTTATGTTTTTTTTTTTCCTTTGGTATCACACTTTACTACTCCTTGGGTTATATACGGCTTTAGACTGTAATTAGTAGCAGTGCTGTAGAGGGACAAAGGGAACCAAAGTCTGCAGTCAGTGATGCTACACGTAATTGTAAGGGATATAATATTTATATTGAAGAGTGCTTTATAGTTTAGGTCACTTACTGTAGATGATATCAAAGGCAAAAAACCACTTCTTTTTGCTCTTCCTCACTCAGATTTAGCTGTTTGTCTTCAGCTCTCGCCTCCTCTCCGTCCTTTCTGACTTCCGTTCTCTACATTGTTAATGAGTCTTATCATAAATGACATTTTTAGGTGTGTTTATGATGTACACGTGCTCATATTTCACTGTTTTTGACACTTTATCTGACTGTACAGTCTAAATTCTCTTGTAAGATCTCGCTGCTTTAAAAATAAACAATCAAACTTTTTTTGTCTTTTGGATTATTTTGGAGAACACTTAGAATTTTTCGCGGCAGTTATTGGCACATCTTTGGAGGATGTGCAAAACAGCGTAAAAAAATCTGGATCTAGTTTTACCTTTTAGCCCAGATTTTCTCAAACGGTGTCTCTGTGATCTAATTGAAAGGGACAACGTTTTCTAAATCTGAAAATCAAGCTTTTATGGGAACAATCAGAAATGAAGTGGTTGGAGCTGCACTTTTAAATACTATAATCACTGTAATATCTTGCTGAAAGCAAATCAATATATATATATTTTTAAAAAGGCCATTATTTTTATTCTCAAATTAGAAGCTCTGTATCAAAAGATGAATTGAGCATCTTGAATTTTTTTTTCCTAAAAAAGCTTAAATTATTAGGCTCACATTACTCAGTTACAGGAAGGTAAAAAATGCAACAGAAATCTCCTTTGAGATACAAATGAATAAGATTTTTTTGTCTGGTTTTGAGACTTGCTTTTGCCAAGTTCTCAGTAAGTGACTGCTTTTCAATGCATAGTTTTAATTTGAGAGTTGTTGGTCTGGTTCCAGTTTGATGTGCAACCTGGGTGAGGCATTTTACCCGACATTGTCACTGTGGGCTAATTTGTGCACATTTATGAGTGTGAGTCTGGTGCAAAGTGCTTTGCCTGGCTTATTAGACTAGAAAGGCTTTAGATAAACTCAGCCCGTTTATCTTTTTACCATTCATGCTAACCTCCAAGTTTTGCCACTGTGGGCAGTGAGTCACAATGGCCTATATCCAAAAATGTCACTAAACGTATGGCAATCCACAGAACAAAGACACCAAAACCCTATTTTGTAGCATCAGACATATATTGTGGACTGGCTTACTTGTCGACATACTTAATTAACTGAAAGCAATTACACTTAAAATGTGCTTTACTTATGTCTAAAAATGTCAGAATATAAAACTTAGAGTCAGTTATTTAAAAAAAAAAATAATGCAGGTGTAATAGTTTTTCTTTTTGTTCCAAGAATATATTTGCAAAATGTTATTAAAATAACAAATAACTATTGTTATTGATCTTGAATCTCGTCCCTTGAGATTCAAGATCAAGGGACGAGTGAAGGTAACCAAAAAAAATTTCGGGATGTAGTTCTGGTGACTTCAGGACAGTAGATTTTTGTCACACTGTTTTGCACATAGTTTGTTTCATTTTCCGACTTACGGTCATGGCGATCAGATAAGAGTCTGTCATCATGCAGTCCTTCTTTGACACAGTTAAAACTGTTTCAAATTTTTATTTGTTTTACCCTGACTGTCAGTGTGTGTCTGTTTAGATGGTTGGAGACTTTCTTACAACTATTTCCCCGATTCACAAAAATCAACTCCTGTTTTGAAGAGAGTGGATAGGAGAAGGAACCTCTGCCTTATTATATTTATAACCCATATAAACTGAACTTATAAGAAATTCATGCTAAAAAGTAAAATAGAATTCTAAAACTACTTCAAGTAGATTGATTTTTACCTTCTGAATAGGTGTTGGATCCCCCAAAATATGCAGCTGTAGTTAAAACATGTATTTATTTGTTTTCATTTCTACCCAATACATATCGAGGGTGCTGTGCGATCAAAATAGAGTAAAATGAAGTCACAGAAGTCAGCAAAACAACCTTTTGTGGTTCACATTGCAGTCTGTAGATTTGTCATGTGGCTTTGATGGGTTGCTGACTTCAGTAAGAACTTCAGAAAAAAGGTGGCAAATTTATTTTAAAATCCATGCCTTCCTGGAAGGTCAAATTGTTTAACCATTATGCATGTTTGAACCGTGAATTTTATTTGCTGGCTTTTTAAAATAGTTTCTGAGAGATGTATTTTGTATTTTTAACGAGAAAGTCCAATCAAGAGCCGTAAGAGTTACCATCACTTCATTTTATAGGGCTGTGTTTTGGTTTGTATGAAGCGGCAGAAAATAAACACTACATCTGCCTTTTTAAAAGATTATTTTTGTGGTACAAATGTGTTCTCAGATTAGCCCTGTAATTAATTTTCCACTGTTTCGAAACTATGACCACATAACAGTATTTTGATTACTATGATTGCATATAAATTAAAATTTTTCTTCTAAATGTTTATGAAACCGACCTGTAATCCATCCGGTAGCTCAGACAAATTGCCTTCAACAAATTGTTTTTAGCTATTTAATTAAAAAACTTTAAAAACTTGAAATTTAAAAAGTGCCAATTAAAGTGAATTATTTTTGACATACATATATTAATTTTATAACTTCCAAAAAGCTACATGTAAAATTCACTAAGCTGATGTACTAAATAAAGACAAAATGAAAACATCACTAAATTTCTTACCGTAATTTTCTTATTGCTGCACCAGCTTTTTCTTTTAAAATAAAAATGGCTTATTTCATTATTATTTTAGGGGAGTTTAATAATAAATTCCTTATTTGTTTATTACTCTCTCTCAATCAGATGGTAATTAACTAGAAATGAACAGAAACAAAGCTTTCTGTTAAAATTTATTGCAAAGAGACAAACATTTAAGAATATTATTGTAATCTCAACACAATACTTTGTGTTATTTAAGGCTCAGTTTCACAGTTATTTCTTCTAAACTACTTAAACGTTTGTAATATACAGAATGAGCAAAAAATAAAAATAAAGTCAAAAATGTTTTAACCACTATTTAAAGGGTTAATGTTGGTAACCAGCTAGCATCAGTAAATGTTTATTGCATTAATGTTTATCAAGACCATAGATGATGAATTTGGCTTTGACGTAATTGGAACATCATGAATAAATATCCAGACGCGTTTATTAGTGTGCCTATGACACTTATTCATTTACGTAAAAGATTAAATAAATAAAATCTACAGCTATTTCTGTAAAATATCAAACAAGATATAGTTTTCCCACTTGAATTATTTGTTTCTTTTTATGGCACATGTATTCATTTAGACAGCCAAACAATAATAAGCATGTCCATTAATATTGTTTGATATTTGTCATCTGTGATTGTTTGGTCTTGTTTTTTTAAGAATTGTTCTTTCTTTTTTTTTTGACCTCTGTTCTTGAGAATCAAAACAACAAAGCTCTGCAATGAGCCGCCTGCGCCAGATTTAAAATGAATCATACCACAAGTTGGTTTCTCATCAGGGAGTGAGAAAGCACAGTTTTCTCAGCCATCTCTCTCTTTTCAAAACTCTGTTCATCATCTGTATTGGAAGTTTTCTTCTTTGCTGCCCCTACTTTGGTTATTGGCGCTCTGTGAGGTTACAGATGCATCAGGTGGCTTACTTCTCCAGCTTGGTGGTTAATTATCATTGCAGGTCGACCTGGTTCACTTCCCGTCGCTTCAAATGCCCGCCGAACGTTTTCAAGAGCTGCTTGCTCGGTTTGTTTTACTGCCCAGCTTAAAAAACAAAACAAACAAACAACAACAACAACAAAACGACAGTGAACATGACCCAGATCGTCGAAAACAAGTCCTATGTTTAGCTGTCGGTCTCAAGCATTCAGACCTCTGAAGTGCTGGAGTTTCCTCGCCTTTGGCTCAGTATGGACATCTTGAAGTTGTTTTTCGTCTTTTTCACCTCTTCAGCTATGAAGTAGTAGCACAGGCCATCCAGGCAACAGGTGATGTTGGACAGACACATGGTGATCTGTAAAAACATGCTTAGACTTTTCATGGAGCTGCAGTCCACAATCACTTTCTGGTGTACCTGAAGGTATGCACAAAAGTTGAACATTGTTATATCCAACTGAATTATAGGATACCTTATATGTTTTTAAATTTACACATAATTTCATACATTTTTTTGTATTTATAGAGGCATCACCAGTAAAGAGATAATCCTGAGGAATGTCCTTTTTAAATAAGTACTTTTGAAAAAAACAAGAATCACACAGTTGAATTTCTATATGTTTACCAGATCTAGAGTTTGACAGGTAATATATATTTAATGACTATTTTTGTACCAATAACAAATCTCCACTAAGTTACATAAAATGCATTTATGTGCTTTCATGAATAAAGCAGGTGTAACGTTGAGCTATATAACTTTTTTCAAATAGAATCAAAGGTTATTGATTCAATTTGAATGGACACATTTTGAAACCTCACAACAAACTAAGAAAACACCCAACACTGAGTCATTTTACAAGTGTGTAAAATAGTAAAGCTGTACGCCTACAGGTTTGTCATAAAGAAATAAGGTGGTGAGACAAAAACATCACACAAAACGTTAATTTTTTCTGCTCGTATAAAATAGTTTCCTTGACATCTCCTTCGAACCAAATCCTGATTCAATTAAACATTACCAGCTCTGTCAGCTGTCATTCAATTGTAAAATTATCTTCTGTATATTTCAGATATTTACCTGTCGAGTTTATAGAAAAATCCTGAACCCCGTTGCATATCAGAATCAGAGCTTAATCTTGTGTGCTTTATGGCTAAGTTCACATATAGTCGATGTGAAATGTGTCTCACCAGGAACTGCAGGAAGATGGCCAGGTGGCTCGGAGTGAACGGCACCAAGAAAGCGCACAGGCCGCTGTAGATGATCTTCACGCAGGCCTGGCTCCTGGTGCTCCGCTGGCCGGACTCCTGGAGGGTCCAGACGGCTTGAACTGAGCAGCAAACCAACGTGAGCGCAGGCCCCAGGAAACCAAATATTTGCAAGCTGATGATCACTTTGGGACTCCAGCCATTTTCTGAAAACTGATGGAAGCAGTGGAATTTTCCCTTAACTACTTTCCTGAAGCTGAAGGTGACTGGAAAGATTGCGGTAAACACCAGAACCCAGATCCCCATGCAGGTAATGAGAGCCGCCTTGGGGGAGCGCAGCTGCTTGGCTTTGAATGGGTGACATATTGCCAGCCACCTATCAATACTTATGCACGTGATCATGTAGATACCGCCGTACGTTCCGACAAAATAAAGGTTTTCCAGAAATGAACAAGCGAGCTGGAATTCCTGCGGCCATGTCTGATAAGCAGCGTGCATTTTGAAGGGTAGAGGCAAGAGGAGGAGCAGGTCCATTAGAGCCAAGCTAGTCATGTAGATGGTCGACTCAGTCCACTTTCGGAGGCACCGGCAATAAACCAGCAGGGCCGCCAGGTTAAAAATCATCCCCACTATGAATATGGGAATATAGATGACCAGCTCCAAGTATTTCATTGGTTCGTCCACCTCGCTGAGTGAGCAGTTACTGCTGCTGCTGCTGTTGTTGCTGCAAGGAAACAGTTTTGGTTCAATTTCATCATGCATGCCAAGTATTTTCAAACTAAACATTTCATTGTGAAAGCTTCTTTGAGATGAATGTGCCGTTCCTGTCATCGCTCTCCGTTCCCACACTGAACATTAAGCATAAACCACCCCAGTGAGGCAACTGAAACTTCTCAGATGTGTGGGTATGAGAGCTGCGGGCTTGCTTTTTGTGTTTCTGCTATCAAGACCAGACACGGCGTAGCATGGGAACCTTTGACATGTTACTACTTTCATCTAGATTGGTGGTGTTATTTTGAATCAGAGTAGCAGAGATCTAGACTGAGGTAAGTCCTAATTTGTGGTGGAAATCACCTAGTCACCGGCATTACAGATCTGCAGAATCATAATTAAGACTTTACTGAGTGGCATGTTTTCATCAGGAGTCGCGTCAAGCCTTTGACTGACGCTCAGTGGAAAACACTGAGGGACTGATTTCCTTTAACGTCGCGCTAGTCTGCTGCCAACTGCAGTGGCTCAGGTCATGTTATCACACAACAAAGTTATTTTTAATTTAAGAAGAAAAAGTAAAGCATTTTATCAACAGACAGATCTAATATAAACATGTGACTTATTTGTGCTGTTTAAATGTTTATGATTAGAGAAGATGATTAGAAATCTTGCAGAAGCAGCACACAAGGTTACGAAGATTGAGTACTTTTCAAATATATATACAAACAGAATTTCTTAGGCAATTAATCGTGCTCAATTAAGTCTTTTGCATGTAAATTGTTATTATCAAAGAAACATTTCCGTCTACCTTCCTAAAACACTCCAGCAGGTAAAAACAGCCGCCCAGCAGCTACGCATGAAGAGTTTCACCTGCTCTGTTTTTAATGTAAATGTACAGTAGAAAAATTGAAATCTAGTCTTGCTCTTACCTCATGATTGTCACAGAGGAATTTTGCTGTTTCTTTCTGAGTGTCTCTGCTGTGCCAGACAGCTTCTGCTTTTCTGCCTTTTGTTGTTTCATCACCACTTCCTGCGTCATGCCACATATGTATGTTTGCTCAGATGTGTGTGTGTTTTTCTTTTAAAACTGAACTTGTCCAGCGAGTCTTAAAACTGTCACACTTGGCGCTGCCAATGTAAACGATCATTTGCAAAGGGACAAAAAGGTAAAAACTGTCTGCACAGATGTAAAATCTAGCTGCAAGTAAATATGTTTTAGACGCCACTTTTCTCTTGTCTCAACATATTGTAAAATGTGTTACTCAATTGTTGGTGAATTTTTTTCCCCCACTCTTTGTTGGAGAAAAAAAAGAGATCCTACAAAAAAAATTACTTCTTATAAATATGTATATATATGTACACAATTAATCTGTAAAGGACATTTCTATCATTTAAATTGCTGTTTAAAACATTGCGGTTTATTTTCAAGAGGAGCTTCCAAAGCATTCAAACATATCGTGCACACTTTCCACTGAAAACCACAAAGCTCGACCAGAAGTACCAAGCACTTATCTCAAACCAGCACGTTGAAGTCAAGGTGTTTTAGGCTGGATTAAAGTGAGGAAGCGAACACTTTGACTGTAAGCGCCAACATACCGTCATCACCATCAATTCAACAGCACAATGCTACAAAAAAAATAGACAAAAGTTAGAAATATCAAATTGAGGAAACATTGATTGTTAGTAAATCACGCTGCATTCCTATGAATTGTTATGCTTGGTTTTGTTTTTTCTATGTTTCCTCAAACTGGAATTTACATCTCTGCACAGGTTGTTATTTTTGTTCTGTTAATTCTGAAACATGTGACCCTTCAACATTTGACAATTTCTGTATTAGTTCATGTGTGCTTTCGTCTTTTTTTTTCTGCTCAGTTTTGCCTTCATCTTTTAACAGAATTGAGTGATACAGTGTGAAAGAGGCCTCACTGTGATTTCTGTACAGGTAGACGGGTTGGCACTTTGTCTGCAGCTTCCCATATCAAAGGGAATGACTGGGCTGTGAGCAGAAAGTGACTATGACAAGCTGCAGAGGCAGATTTTTGACTGTGATTATATTTGAGGGTTTCCTGGTTTCAAGTGTTGAAATGACTTGACTGAATTTTAAGTGTGAGAATTTCTCTGCGCCACTGTTCAGTTGCCAAAAGTTGGATGTCTGAGCTTCCCAAAGCAAGTAGATAGAGGAACTATCCTAACTTTGACAGTCACTGAAGGTGAAGCTTTGAGAAAAACCTTCACGTAAAAAAAAAACAAAAAGCCAAGAAACTTCTTCTATGTACCGAGGTGCGTCTGCTCAGCACGCTGCCCTCTGCTGCTGTGAACAGGGTACTGCAAATGTTCATGGTTTATTAATTCAAATTCTGACTCGCATAGACGTACTTCTTTTTGTCCACTTTTCTTTCAGATTGATATTTTTTTTTGCATTTCTTGACTTATTTAATTTTGGACAATCAAACATACTGCATATAACTGAATTTGACTGAACTACACCTGCATTTATCTCTATATTTCTGGATAATTGGAAATCAGTTGGAGCAGTTTGCGTTACGAAACTCATTGATATCACAAATGTTGTGAATCGGTGTCAAATGGATAAGAAGTGTTGAGCTTTTTCTAAAAATGATTTAGTGTTATGCTAATTTTACTTCTTATATTGCTACTTTACTTAAAATGTACTTGTGTTTATAATGATGTGACACCTAGGTTTAGTTGAAATACATTTAATTGAATTAAAACAAATAGGAATAATCAAAAAATACAAAACATTTTCTAGAATTGTTGATATTCACTTGAGATATGTAAAAAAAAAAAAACACACCCACCAGTCAAAATCTTTCATTGTTTTTATATATCCGATGAAAAATAAGTAGGTGACATCTAAATGGTTGGCTAGAAACTCTGAGCCAAATAGAAAAAAATAACAGGTTAAGGAGTTAAATTTGAACACAGCATTCATCCAAAGTCTGACTTTATATTTACTCTACGGAAACATCCAGTCCACTATTTCTATCCCCTAAAAGGATTAAAAGAGATCTTCTCTTCTTTTTCTCAACTCCCCAGATGTTTCCAAAGGGCAGAAATGTCTAAACTTGTTCTGAGTTTTCTTGTTTGCTGCCACAAAGTTCCTGTGAGACCCGAAAAACTAAGCAAAACAGTGTTCATTTCAAGACGCTCTAAGTGGAAAAAGATGTGTAAGTTTTGGAGAACAATTAAGAGACTTTTATGAGTATAATTACAAGAAAAACAAAAAAGAGCACAACCGACAAACACACCATCTTGCGATAAGCACTGGTAGAGCCAGCCAGTATTTATGATTCATCCACACCGAGAAGCAACTGGGGTGTTTTATTTTTAGTTGACGGACCTGCCACAATTTCTAGCTCTCAGGGCACAAAGCATCTCATCTCAAAACGAAATACGAGGGGGCAAGCTCAGGGTTTGATGAGAAAGACAAAAGACGGAGACACAAACACTCATGCAATACTAACACACGTACACACACACACACACACACACACGCATACAAATAGGGAGATATTCTCTCTCCCTCTAGGAGGCTGTGAATTTCCTGATTGTGATGACGATGAGTGCGAGGAGGACTGATGCTCCCAGGAAGACGGCAACAACTATGGCAGTGATGGCCCCCGGTCCCAGAACTCCTAAACACACAGAGACACAAACAGTAACTGGTCATTTTTAAAAGATAATTAATAAAATAAAATAAAATAAAATAAAAACAGGCAAAAAGCTATCAAAACTAACTGGCCTTATGGAAATATAAAACTGCCACCTTACTTAAATCACTAACTTACTCTGATTACCTCAATTGTTTTGGAAAGCTCAAGTTTAATTTCTCTAATAATGGGACCAATTAAATTACCTTTGACTGAACCTACCTGGAAACACGATGTAAGTTAAAAGATAAAGCAAAAATGGAAATGTTTCATTTAAGTTCATGAAAACATTTCTAAGCCATCGTCCACCATCTGATGAAAACATGGAGCAGTTTCTCAGAAGTGTCCAGAACTCCACCGCCATATTTAAAACTCAAACAGGAAATCAAGAAACAGCTGAGAAAACATTAAAAGTGTCGCAGATCCTAGTTTACATGACTAAGGAGTGTTTAAAATTCAAAAATGGGGGGAAAAATGAGACTGAGCAACAATGGCATCCATGGAAAAACTTATGGGCAACAGCTACTGCTGACCAAATAAGACAAAACATGAAAGCATGCTGACATTTGACACACACACACACAAAACATCTTTATGAGAAGAGGACCATAAGAAAAATATTTTGTGGTATGATAGGATTGAAACTGTATTTTTAGAAGGTGCTTCCTTTATGTTTCTAATAATAAATTGTGTTCTAATTTAAAAACTGGATTTTGTATTTATTCCTGATATTTCTGTCTGTTAAAATGTGTGCGATGGGCTTAAACATCTAAGTGTGATATAACAGGAAAGAAGAAATGTAAAAGATTCTTTTCTTTTGCTGCGATGTAGGCGACTAAAAGTGATTCTCAATACGATATATTTCATTTTTAACCTTCGTCTTCGTCCAGGATCGGAGGCTGCGTGGAGTCTTCAAAATCAAAGGTGTAGGTCTGTCCTGGGTTGGCCAGGAAATGGCTCCTGGTTGTAACTTCAGTCATCCACACTGGTGGATCTCCAGACATGGCATCCTGGTGGTCCCTGTTGGATAAGCCAGGGTCCAAAACCGTCTCTGCGCAGAGAAGGTGGAAAAAGACAAAAAATGACAAAACAAGCTTGTGCAGTTAACTGCAGAACTCATGATGAGGTGCATCTTTATGCTTTATGCTATGGGCCTTTTTGTCAGCTCTGGGTGTGAACAACAGCTTGCATAAATTCTTCTGTGACTCTTTAAACAGTCGGTTTCTTGTCTAGATGAGCTCCAAGTATAAACGCGTCTTTGTAATGGATGGAGAGTTTCTTAGGTTAACCCACAGGTATCCTGTTGCTTGTTTTTTTTTTTTTATATAAAGGCTCCACTAAATTTCCGAGCAAACAAACAGACAGACAGACAGACGGTTGGAGACAGTGGAAGCGTCGAACTCTGTGCTTCTTCCGTCCTTCTCTTTCTCTCTCTCACCGTACAAATTTGGTCTCGTCTCACATTCCTCTGCTTCAAACGAGCGACTTTTCACACTTCGGTGGGGAGAGGAACAAAAACTGTTTCTCTGAGACGCATTTCGATGTTTCCTAATGCAAACAGTTGGAGTTATGCTCATGAAAATGTCAAAATAAAGGGTAAAAATAATGAACCTAGATGTTTTTTTTGGTTGTGGCGTCCACTGTCGCTGCAGCAGACTGACATCAGAACAACTTTGCTCTTGAACTCCAGTGGAAATGTGGAAAAATTTTAATCATCCCAACTGAGAAAACAAACTCTTCAGGAGGCCCACCCATTCAGACGCTAGGTAATTACCTTATTCAGTTCTTGACTACACGCATTCCAGCGCAACCATTACCAAAATATATCTGCGTTCAGCCTGTATTTTCTGTCAAACGGGCTTATCATCTGATAATTCACAGACTTAGTCATAAGCCAAATGGAGGAGCTAAGGCGCGTGATTACGATGGCGTAAATATCTTCAACCAGATGTCAGATGTGGCATCTGCTAACATTCTTAACTTCAGCTTTTGATGCGAGTGTTTTGATGCAGCCGTGTTGACTCCGAGCTGTGAGCGGCTTCCTGTCCTGCGTCTGGCTTCGGGTCTGGAGGCCCAGGCTTGTGGCCAGTTCAGCCATCAATGAGGCCTTCAGCCGACGACACAAAAGGCAGCTTGTGCGGCCAAACGGACCAGCAGCCTTCAACCAGTACCAGCCGGACAGGCCAAAAGCAGGTACGGCCTCGGCGCTGGATGTCAAACAAGCTCTTTTTTATTTATTTATTTTTTATTAAACAGACCCTGTGTGTTAAAATGGCTTCTGAACTCTGTGATTGAATGGAAGCGTGAAAGAAATTAATCAAATTATGTTTTCCGTACTTTCTAGCTGTTTGTTTTCATGAGGGGAGGTTTACTCAAAACTTTCAGTGGTGAAATAATAATTTAATTCAATGTGTCATCGACTACGTACATGTCTCTACTCGCGCAGCTGGAGGTCAAATTTACCTATGTAATTTTACAGATATAATACAATATGTACATTGCTTCAAAATTGCACAAAATGATGATGTGCACAACTGTGTAACTTTAAGCTATTTTAAGTTATTAATTACAATCTTTGAAATTTTGTGTATTAAAAATAACTGCAAAATTGCTAACTTTTAATTTGCTTGGTTTTAGTGTTTTTACCATCTTTTCAGCAGGTTATCCAGCTACTTTTCATTGTTGAACTGAATTCAGTAGTTTAAAGTTATTTTGCACACACCGGTCAATTTATTTATTGTATTAAAGTTGTTTATGTGCTATATGTTAATAACACAGAGCTGGATTATTGTCCAATGTGGTCATTTTTTGCTCATAATACTTTGTAAGACAGGCCAGTTTTGGTGGCTTTTTTTTTAGCTAACCCTCATTCATTCATTGCTAAATTTGAAATAATGTTTGTGGGTTAGTTCAAGCACTTCTTTATTATCTTTATGTGCCCATTTTAAAATGTAACGGCTGCTTTTAAACTACTGTTTTTATGCTTAAATACATACATATAAAAAGATGAGAAATTGTTGATAATTATGAAATTTAAAGGTGATTTAAATGCTATCTAATTGAAACTGGTTGGGTTTTGTGTGTGTAGTTTTTAAAGTGCATCTTTTTAGTTGTTTATTTACTCCATTTAGCAATTTTAGGCATGTCCATGTTCTAATTGTAGCTTTTATTAGAGTGGCAATTTTAATTCTTTTGTTTTAGCTAAACTACTTTGTTGTAAATGTTAGCGTGACTATTTCCAAAATGTCACCATTAAGCTTAGCTAAAGTATTTCTTGAACTACTAACTACTATTAGTAGCAGTTTTTTTTTTAAAAAGATGGCTTAATAGTTGATCATAATCTAGCTTTAATGTATGTCCAAGAAGCAGTTTACTGTGCCTTGACGCACGTCTGTTTACTTGTTGCATTGGTTTATGTGTCGTCTTTATTCGTAATGTCTCTGATTACAAACTTCTATCCAAATTGAAGCACAAAGTTAGCTTTGATTTTAGCAATTTCAACTTATTTTTCAGATTGCTTGAAATAATTTTTTTGCTTATAAATGTAATACGGTTTTAATGATATGATAACTACTTACCATATCTACTCTTGACACATTTTACAGAGTTTTTGTGCAGCGCAGGTTTTCTAATCTCTCCAAATTGCGGGGATTATGTTCCACCTATACAGCACCTTTTTTTTTTCTGACACCCACACATGATTTTGAGATCGGTATCTAGCGCTTGGTGATTTTGTTATGCAAAGTGAAAAAGTAGATAGTTTTTCTGATTAGATTATGGCCCAGTTTGCCTGTTACATAGGCATTGTCTGAATTACTTGTTAAAGCTTGGTAAGACACTGATGGAGGAGGATTTCAGACAGTGGAAACACAGAAAGCCATTTGTTGGTACCTCTGGGCTCCTCCATCAGGATTTCACACCGGCCAGAGAGATGACCAAGAGTCCAGACAAGGTTGTGTGAAAACTAACCTTACAGAGCCTTGGAAGTACAAACCATACATCCTCCTTATTCACCCTTTTTTTTTAAATTACCACATGTTGTGCTGAAGTTTTCCACGGAAAAATATGGAATTAATTGTTCATATTTTATTTTCTTTTTAAAAAAGATTATATTTGTGTTGTAATAAGTCAGTTTCTTGAATAATCACAGCTGAAACTTGGGTAATTATTAAACTATGTTGCCTAATATTTCATTGCATATACGAGATGTCGGTTTGCTTCCTCGTGCTGAATCAACAGATGAGGCTGGAAGTCACACTATATCAGATATTGTGGTCAAGTCCCGAGGCGTTACTGGATGGCAGCCATATATGCACATGACAATCGTGACACACGCAAAAATCCCAGTGTGAAAAGTAAATGAGAAACAAAAACCACTGTTTTTACTGATTCTGTCCATCACAGATGAGATTGTTTGCTAAGACCTTCCAAAGATATGTACAGCAAATAGGACATTGTCTTCCTTGTTGTCGCACTGGTGTCTTAACCCTTACAATGACCCGAGATTCACAGCTGCTTCAACATTTCTTTATATTTTTAATAGGGCGACGTGGTAAAGAAAAGAGTTTTTCCTATGCGAACAAGTTGATGCTGAGCTAAATGTTTCCCACGTCATAAAAGTCTCTAAAATATCAACCGGTGGCAATCTGAATCACTTATGCTCAGGTTGAGCAAGAAGGAAGTGATTTTTTCTTTTTTTTTTAAAGCTTCATAAGAACATCAGGCCTCATGAAAGCAACTGAGTCATCATGACTGTCACAGAGCAGCTTTCACAGCTTTAACAACCACACCATTTACTTCTGTCGACGTATGTAAAGGGCCGAGTGAATCGGAAAAGAGGATTCTGGAAAAAAAAGGGAGCAAAATTCACACACCTTCAACTTAAAAGCACACAATTAAAGGAAAAACTGCCTGTAGTGTAAGAAAAAAGAAACTTAGCAAATTGAAAGGCTGAAAAAGCAAAACCGTTATGTCTCTTTGGTACATTTTCCACTTAGCGTTTCCAGAAGGAGGACAGGAGCCCTCCTGATCACAAGCATGAAACGATGACAGAAATAAGGTTTACCTGTGTGTGCGAGGACCGACAGGAGGCTGAAGAGGACCAGGACAACCCTGCAGACGCTGCTGTGAACCATGGCAACTGCGACAGTCGAGCGTCTTCGAAACGCCTCGGGCCGGAGCTTCCAGCAAGTAGCCGACCCAGGAGGGGAAAAAAAGAGGAATACAGGAGGGCCGGAAAGGGAGAGAGGTGCTGAGCTGAGGCGGTGAGAGAAGAGGTGGGATTAGGTGTGTGCAGGACCGTCCGGACAGTGTGTGCTCTGTGAAAATGCACAGGGCCAACCCACACTAAGACACGTCTGATCGAACAGTTCGGTGTTAACGGGTAAACATCTGGACAGACGGGTGTGTGCGAATTCAATCACAGAGATTTCTACCCAAAGTTTTACGCATTCGACCTCGAAACAGACACATCTGACTGAAAGACCAGTAAACAGACGGCGGAAAACTTAACTCACTCAAAACTACACTGTAACAACTCACTTTAGATGTTAGCATCGTACGTAAACATGTTAATACTACATGCAAAACATCTGAGCTAAAGACAATTGTCCAAGAGTCAGTCGATAGCAATTGTTATTTTCTATTATTCGTCCTCAAATATCAAACCCTGTAAAAGTAATTATTATATCAACATCTACTTAGACAAGTTTTGTTGTTTCCACTCTGTAACGTGCGCCTGAGACATTTACTTAATTTTTGTGTGAATTTAGCTTTTAATCAAAGCCAGAGACAACAATGAAGCCATCGTAGGCTGTATGGAGCGAAGAACGTAGTAAATACATTAGGCTGTGCTTACAAGAATGACACATTTGACTGTTTAGACATATTTCCAGGCCTGAAAACGCCTCTGGTCAGTCATGGTCCAGAAACTAAAATCTGCACCATGATGGCATCATGGCATGGCTAATGAACCTGATTTCTCTAACCGGCTATTAAATTAACCAGCTAATAGTAGCTTATTACACCTTGTTACACATCTGTTCCTGTGCAACCAACAGAACATCAAAATAGACTTGAGAGCTATGATTACATTGAACTGGTGTCTGTTCTAATATTTCTGCTCAAGTTTATGCTTAGAAAGCTTTGGGTTAAATGTACTATAAAACAAAATGTTACATTAAGCTCACAGCATTGTGAGTTATGATTTTTTTCCCCTTTTAAATAAAAGCAACATTTTTAAAAAATGTTTATGCACATGACGCTATTGTGTGATACCTACTTGAGAGCACGTTTAATTGAACAACAGACTATTTCCCATTTCCCCTGGAGTAGTGACAATATAGACCAATTAATAGCCTTTTTAGGCAGATGCACACACATATCCATATTGAAGTGTTAGATCAGGACGTTTTATGTTATTAGGTTTGAGTTAGAAAAATGTGTGGAGACCTTTTGTGATTTAAATATAGCCTCATTGAAAGCAATTATCAATAAAACAGAACAGAAACCTCATTATATTTAGTCTCCAAAAGAGATTATGACCCTTGGAGCCTCAAAAGTGGCTCCAAAGGAAACCCCCCCCCCAAAAAAACCTGGAAAAAAAACAACCGCCCCCCTCCAAAAAAAAAACTTAAGCTCTAGCCTGTATATTTGTTGATGAAATTAAATTTAAACATTAACTTTTGGATTTTATTTTTTTTGTCTTTACAAGACTAAATTCATCACTTCTAGATCATTTCTTTATCTATCTTTACCTAAAATAACTTCTGTCTCTTATCTTTTCCTGTCTCAGAGTAAAGGGAAGCAGAAGTAAAGAGTTCAAGTGAAAACTACATTTAGTGAGGAACAGCCACAGCTCTGCATCAGAGCTTTCTTACACTGTAAATGTTATCAGCATAGTGGACATGAGGTGGCTGAGCAAAATGTACCAGAAGCAGGTTTAGGACCAAATAAAACAGGAAAAATTACGTTCTCAATGTTTGAGGTGAAAAATTACAATAAGAAAAAACAACAACTTTCAAGCAGCAGTTCAAATGTGTGTCAAGTAGAAAGTGATTTGTAAATGTGTTATTGGATCATCTTAAACTCCACTACAGCAAAACAGAAGCTTTGTTAGCTGTTAATGGTTGAACTACATTTTTTACCAAACAAACATTTGACGTCATTTTAGGAGAATCTATTTGTGTTTTTATTCTGTGCTTGTTAGATCCTCTTACTTTACTCATCTGAGTGTGTTAAAGTTGACAACATATAAGCTGCAGAGGGCCTGAAATCTGAAATGAAACCCCAACGTCTAACCTGCCATACAGCCAAATACATGTGATCCCCTTTTTGGGAAAGCTGGTTAAAATTCAGACATTTATTTGGATTATAAATGTAGTTGCTGACTTTGGCCATGAATATATACGTTGTATGTGATGGGTGAGCTTCCTAGTTTAGAGTAGTTTAAAGGATTTGTGCAGAATTCAAGTAAAGTACACTTTTCTGCATTTATTAGTGGATAGCACTGATAAATGCTTTTGAAAACAATAGTGGCTTTTAGTTGCTAAGTTAATAAGAAAATGTAGATCACATAGTATTACATAATTTATAACCAACTTTATATCAGGTCAAAATATGGCAATCAGTAATCAGTCATTAGTAATTACCTCAACTTTTAATCAGTTTATTTTGGGAAACGATGCCACTCTTTTCTACAGAAATAAACCGTTTCTCCATTTTTTCCATTAGCCTTTATGCGTCAGCAGACTAGTGATTTGTTTTCACGTTGGCACAACAGAGTGCATGTTAGACGGTGGTTTTCTTTTCCTCTGCTATAAGCAAACCAATGGACACGCTAGTTTTACTTCCTAAGACGTTATCAGCTGTTTGTGACAATGCATTGTGGTTTAACGCCCAAAATCTAATCTTGGGTGTGGAAACAAACCGTCAGTGAAAATACATGTCAGAAGAGAAATGCCATCTGAAGCAAGGAGCCGGTTAATGTTAAAAAGTAAAATATAGAAAAGCATTTTCAACTTCATAACTAATTAGATAAATATTAGACAACCCCCATTCATATAGTTAAAATATTTACATACTTTGTGTAAAAAGACAAGTGTCATCAAAATCTGATGGCAAAAGACCCTTAACCTCTATTTTAGGCCAGGATTTCAAAATTTTTTTCTTATTAAATGCAACGCACAAAAAATGTTTTCCAAATTATTTTGACGTTACTGTCTTTAAAATCAGAAGCTTATATACTCTAATATCCATTCAAATCAAATGAAATCAGAAAAGAAACTTCATGCCTTCAACTACACAGCAGTGCTGACCTTCAGTCTTACTTCTGCACAGAAGAGACGTGTTGGTTTTATTCACCAGATCTTCTGTAATATGACAGAAAATGGTCTTCGGACTGCATGCGAGTCCAAGGAGAAAAACTGAGGAACCTTCAACACCTGTGTTGAGATAAAAACATTCTGTGTGTCCCTGGAAAGTCGGCCTTGAGATCGGGTGGAACAAATGTCATGGGGAGATTCTCCGCCCACTAAGCTGAGGAGCAGGACATTCAGAACCGCAGGTCAAGGAACCAGGTCCGGTTCATTTGACTAAATGATACCGAAGGCTACGAGTAAGAAGTCCTGACTTATCTCAAGCTGATTTTTCAGCCATCAGAACCGATCAGACCGTGAAGATCTTCCTCTGGTGTACTCTTGCTTTTCCCCAAAAAATTAAAAGTGAAATTATTTACATTTCGAGAGGAAGTGGCCATTTGATAGTTGAAACTTTAATCACTGCAAGAAACTCTGTATGATTGTTCTCCAATCTTTCAAAGTTTGCCTGCTTAATTACATTTAATAACTAATGGTTTATGAAGGATTTTTAACATTCTCATAAAGTTTTGAATTTTTTTCTTTCATGAGGTTTGCAATTAGGTCCCCAAACAAGGAGAACTTTAAACTTCAGACATATTTTTAAAGTTGAGAGCGATGAATTATGCTTATTTTTAATGAGACTGAAATAACTTGTAACAGTATCTGTGTATAATTACCAGTAGTGAGACATTTATTCCCATTTTCCTTATAAAAGTGTGGTGATTATATTGCAGTGTGGAGATTTGCACATTTTGTGGTGTCACTGAATCGTTCAGACACAGATGTGAACAGCCCAAACATAAGACTGTTTTATTATTCCATACTGCAATAAAAAAGTATGACTCCAGCAGATCCTTCTCATATATTATAATACAGATGCAGAATTGAAAGTTTATTCTTTTAACAGCCTAGTATTTTACAAGAAATAGATAACTAGTTGGAACTTTTGAACATGTCCTTAAAACAGGACATAAGTGGGCACAAATCCTTGGGCTCTACTTCGCCGTTAGTATCCATGAACAACCAGCCGAACAAATAAGGGGAGAGGAGAGGGTGGATAGGGGGAGGGGGTGAAGTGGGGCTTTTAATAAATAAAACATAAGTATTTTTTCTATCCTGCAACATGTTATGAAACCCAAATATTCACTCTTAAAACAAAATCCACATACTATAGAGGCCAGATTTGTCACCTCTCTGAGTTTTGGTGGGAAGTGTTTCCAAATGAAACTGAAGCCAAAAGAGATCAATGACTCTGAAGAGCCAATTTGGCCTGGCAGACGGTTCGTTCACCAGTTTGCTCCAGCTATAGGTCAGTTTGCAAGACGGGGGGGGGGAGGGGGAGAAAATGTAAGAGAAAATGATTGATGGGAAACAACAAAAAAATAAACATTTTCTTTGAAAACCAGGAGGGCTGAGGGTTTAGGTAAAACAGCTGCTGTTCAAACTGGATACAGTCACTGGGATTTGCTCGGCTGCAGTCCCTTAAAAGTCCTCCAAGGTTTCGATTTCCCCCATATTCAACCTCTCAGATGACGCATTCACAGAAAAACCTAACATTTGGGGGGAAAAAAAAGAATAGAAGACTTAGTACGCAATGGTGATAAAACTGAGATGCTTTGTTAAATTTAACAGCTGGACGTTTGAACTCACCTAAAAGGCTTGGGTCTGCTCGGACCATTTTCTGCTTCTTTTTCTTCTTCCCTGAGGTGACCGTCTCAAATCGTTGCTGCTGGTCACTTGTATGGTTGGATTGGTAGATGGCTGAAGATCCCATTCCACCCCACACAGAGTCCTTGAGCAGAAACAGAACATCAGACTAACAAAATCCCAATCATTACCCTGCAGGTGCCTTAAAATTACAAACTGAACCTCCTTAACCTTTGCTCCATTCAGTCAGACGTCTGCATGAAAGGAAGCTCCACCTGTGACTAAACAATCACTTGTCAACTAAAAATGTTAAATAAATGTGCTGACTCTTTCTGATTAGCTTTTTACTTTGACCTGGACAACTGTATTGGAAAACCAAACCTCCCATAATTTTTCCCATAACAAGGCTTATATTAAAATGTTGGGTTTAGTTAATATTTCAGTTTCCTGTCATTTGGACATTCCAACATGCGAGAAACGCCATGTACACAATATCAGCTATGTGGGTCTGAAAAATGTTCAGGTTGAGACTCCTTAAGGTTAAGAACAAGTTCCAGTTCTGCTGCAACTCAAACAGACTGGAAAAAAATCTGCGTAAAATTCATAGTAAAGTGAGAAAAACAGATCAAGATAAAAAAAAAAAAAACATCTTGTAGGAGTCAGATTTAAAAAAAAAATAAAAACAACAATAAAACTGTTCAGGACTGAAAAACAATAATCTATTAATCTGAATTACTTATTTAGCTTTTTCATAATGAGACATTGCAATAAATAAATAAATAAAATAAATTTAGCATGCAACGCTTATTTTAGCTGAACACGGCCGCTTTAGTCCTTTGGAATGTGTCACCCTGAATGAGTAACTATTCTCAGACAAAGACGTCTGATTACGTCAGATTTTGACCTGATTATAAGACAATTCGTCTGTAACTCGAAGCCAAAAGACAAAATGAAACTTTTGGGTTATTGGATCATTAAGAAAAAAAATGTTGAGGCTTTTCTACCTGCTGCTGCTGCTTGGCTTGCTGTTGCTTCGGCAGCAACTGTTTCTGTTGATTAGCGTTCTGTTTGGCACGACGTTCCAGGAACTGCTTGGCAAAGTCCTTGGACTCAGGAGTGTCCCCCAAATAGGCCCTGACGTAGTCATGCACCTCATAAGGAGAATCCAATTCCTTCAGGAAGGACGCAAACGTTGGAACTGGCAGGAAGACAAATAGCACAATTATTCGTCACTCAGGCCACCATCAGGTCATCATCAGGTCTTTCCTGAAAGAAATAAATGGGGTTTACCATCCAGATTGTTGGCTGTGTTGAGCGAGTGCAGGGTTTGCTCACACCACTGCATAAATGTGTCCTGCTGGCTCTTGCTGACACCCTGGAACAACTTTAGTAGCTTCTCCTCCTCGTCAACCTTCTTACTGGCTCGCCCACTCATGGAGTTACTTAACAGAGAGGACAAAAGAACATCGGGTTACTGTCATGTTAACCGTCACCGTGAGAAGTGTGTATTACTCATATCTTTCAAATAATCTGTCATGTTTTCTCACCACAAGCTCTGACTAAGACAATGTTTTAATTTGGCATCCTAAACAAATACCTGAGGTTGGCGTTGCCCTTGTTGTTCTTCTGGGTGTTGCCTTTTTTGGTCGGGGGAGGCTGCTGGACGGCCTCCTTTATGGCCTCGTCCCAGAAGCCCATGTTTGAGTTCTGGGTGTCGCCCCAGATGCTGCTGGAGTCGGAGCCCCAGTTGGTGCTGGTACTAACAGACCCCCAAACCGAGTTACTCAGCGATGTCTGTGAGGAGACACACGGTGCTATAAGGTCAACAATGATTTTTCAACATGAATCTCACATTTCATGTCATATTTTCACAAAGTTGTCCGAGGCTAAAAGCAGGTGTTGATAACTGCCAGAGATACTCTTTCTTTAGAAACGTGCAAAGTCACCAGCAATAAAATGTAAAATATTTTCATATTTGTTCTTTACATTTTAAAGAAAGGTCTGAATAAGTTGGCTCCTATACTGTAAGTGCCAAATAATAATCTATTTTGCTGTACTCAAAATCCTGAGAATTTTCAGCTTAAAACCTGACTAACCTCCATTGAAACTCAACCCTTGGGTTGACCCTGGTGCACAACATGCTGAGAAAAAAAAACATTCAAATGTGAAGCATACCTTTTTATTTTTACACCTTTATCTGAGGCACACAGCTTCAGAGTTCTAATTTTGAGAAACGGGTGATAAAATCTGCCTGCATTCAACAACTGGCAGCAGAGACAAACCTATGCTTGAAGTGGCTCTCGAACACAAGTCTAACTATAACAATGTCTGACTTCAGAGGTGTGAGGTTATGAGTTAGTTTTGGATTTCTGTGCATCATTTGGCAAAAATACTTACCTCCATGTTCATATCTAAACAACCTTCATGTTTTTTCCATCTGACAAACAACACAAACTGCTACAAACATGGAGACATGCACCAAGTATGAAGCAACAAACATCGATGATTTTAATCTGCTGGAGGAAAATACAGGGAAATCCAATTTCCATTAACTGCTACTTCAAAGCTTGAACAAGTGAAGTCATGACAAATAGCATGAAATAATAACTACCGCTATCAATCGATTAAAAAAAATTTAGTCAGATTAATCACACTTTGGGACTGTGATTAATCACTATGACTAACTTTGTAAATTTGAAATACAAGTGTGCACACAGTTGTGCAAGCCCCTCTTGTCGCATTCCAACCAATTAAAATACAAGAAACTATATGGGTTTTTTTGGCTGCAGAAAGCAGGTAATGTAGATTCCTAGTACTCAAAAGCAGGTAAGGAAAACTGACTTCACTACACATGCATACAAGTAGTAGTAAACGTGTTCAGGGTACAACTGACGGAAAAGATACATTTAATGTTCTAGCTTCTAGGTGCTTTGCCCCGTTTTGATGCCACCCTGCGTAACGACTCATCCTATACCAAAAACCTCCACTCACTGTATGCATATTTTCTAAAAACGTTTCATGCTTTGTCTGCAGATTCTCATTTTCAAGGTTTTTATATTCAAGTAGGTTTAAATGAAGTCATTTTCTTCCTCTCCATTCATTTCTTGTGGAACTCGTATGTTGAGGCAACAGCCGCTTATCCTCATCCAGCCGAGCGACCGGTGTAAATTGTGCATGTGAAATTTTGAGCTTATACATATAGATGCGCATATATGGGCTAATGACGCAACAAGAGAAAGTTGAAAAATGTGATACTTTTGGTGCCGACTGCTGTTGTAGAAAACTTCTCTTTCACTGTTGTTCATCGCTCGGTGTGCCACGAACAACAAGCGAGACTTAAGAGCCTCGGGGTTGGAACTATTATCTTAGGTCAAAACAATAGTTCAATTAATCTGTTATTCAATCTCTACAAATAATTTTTTTCTGATTATGACAGCCTTAATATTATCTAAACTAAAAATTATCTAATCTAAAAATTGATTGATGATCACAGACCTTTGACTGCAATGTCAGTGTGTTGAAACATACATGGAGAGATCAATTTAGCACTTGGCCTCGGTACAGAAAAAGGCACTGAAGACGTCGCTAACTAAAGCTTGGTGTAATCGACTGTGTTACATACGGTTCTGTTTTGAGTTCGGGTCTGCTGGGTGACGGTGGGATGTTGTTGGTGCGGCTGCTCCTTCCTCTGCTTCATCTGCTGGGCCTCCTCCCTCTGAATCTCCAGCAACGACTTGGTGATAACGGGTTGCTTGGCTACGTTACCCCAACCGGAGAGCTTGGCATGCGACTGCTGGGCTTGTTGTAGCACCTGCTGTTGCTGCTGCTTTAGGAGCTCTTGCTGCTGACGTCGCTGCTGTAAGGGTGAGAAGACCACAAAAGTGTTTTTAGCAAGGATAGGTCACACATGAAATTAATTTATTACCAGAGAAATTGAGATGTGGCTCTGCTTCCACAGTCTGAGATGATCACAGCGAGTTTCTGATTTAAGCAAACCTGGTGGTCAACTTGTTGTGCAGCAGCGACCACAGCCTCCCATGTCGGCACGTTTCCAGCTAATAATAGTCGTCCTACTGTTAGCAACTGAATCAATGACTGTATTGCTAAATTTTCGCAACATTTCAGACAAATAAAAAAAAAATCTGAATCGGCAGGTTGGGCTTTTTACAGATCAATAAACGTTTAATCACACTTCAATATCATAATTTCAAGAGTGATCCATTGCTCAGAGATTTTTAGGTAATTTCTGACTTTTCTAACTCTGTGCCCTGAACTTCGCGCCCGACAACATTGGAAACCTTGAATTTTTAATATGACTGCACAAAAAACAAATCCTAAATTAATTATGCTGTGATATTTAAATGAGCAACACATATGACATGTGGAGCTGCCTGGTCCACAATAATGTTAGCTAATTATTTAAGTACAATGCATTCTGGTTCTCTGTGCCGGTGAGATACTTGGTGACACTTAAAGCAGAATAAAAAGTTTCAGAGGGAAAAGAGCTTGGGTGGTCAAGTCATTAGTCTGTGTTGTTTCATATGTAAAACACCACAAGTGGGCCACAGATTACTTTCTCAAAGTCTTCTTGAAATGGAATTATAAATAGTCTTTTCCCCCAGTAGCTGGAGAGACGCATCATAATAGGCCTCATATTTTCTAACGCATCAGTCCCATGACTGAAATTAATACCCAATGTTTCATTTCCATTTTGTTGCCATTTGAGGAGGGAAGGAGGTATTTGTTTGGTCACAAGTCAGCAATAGTGACGCAGCAAAAACAAGTGGGGAGTTTGACTAAAGCAGATACGTGATATCAGATGGGTGGTTCTTTTTCATGGTCTCAAAAGATTATATCACTATCCACAACAGCAATGCAAATATCAGCCCAAATCTCAATAGTGTTGCATTCCTCATGAATATATTACTCATGTTTTGATCCAATGCGTTTCCACCTTTATTTACCTGTATTATACTGAGCTACCGATCAGTAATCTCTCTGACTATGAGAAACAGAGCGAAAAACACAACAGTTGGTTTTGAGAGTGTAAGCTAAAGGTAACATATTTATTTCAAGCTAAAAATGTAGAGAATTACAAAAAAAGGAGGGTAGAGTGTAACATGATCGTGGGTCTTACCTCCTCGCATGCCTGTCGTTCTCGCTCCTCCTCTAGTTTCTGGATCTCGGCCAGTGACAAGGCATTTTGTGTGTGGTTGTGATTGGCTGACTGCTGTCCCCACTTAGAAGATGATGGAAGCTGCAAACCAGGACAAAAAGTTTTCTCAACTTTTGGGTCCATTTTGTTCAGTTTTTGACACCTAATGTTGTCAGTGAGTCTTTACCTTCATCTGTGCGAGCTGCTGCTGCTGTTGCTGCTGCAGTCTTCTGAGAGCCTCTTGCTGCTGCTGTCTCTGTCTCTGCAGCTCCTGCTGTCTTTGGGCCTCCTGCTCTCTTCTTTTTTGCTCCTCCTGTTGCTGTGCAAGAGCTGCAGCAGCGGCAGCAGCCTCCTCTTCCACTCGCCTCTTCTCCTCCTCGCGCCTTCTCAATGCCACCAGTTCTTCTTGCTTTCTGTGCTCCTCTTCCTGATGAAGTAGAGAGAACTGCGTTTATTGAAGCATATTTATGGAAATCACTGCTTTGAGAATTGATTTATTTACCTGTTTCCGAAGGAACTCTTCCCGTTTCTTTTTCTCCTCTTCTTCCCGCCGTCTTTCCTCCAATCTTCGGAGAGCTTCCTCCTGCGCCTTCCTCTCCTCCTCTTCTTTTTGCCTGCGTTGCGCCTCCTCTTGTTCTCTTTGTAGCCTCAGCGCCTCTTCCTAAAGATCCCATATTAAGTCAGTGCCATTAAAAAAAGTTACTCCTAGACTTTACTCAATTTGAATAGACGGTTAAATTGCGCCACCTGTTTTTGCCGAGCCAGTTCCTCTTCTTCCAACCGCTTCCTTTCCTCCTCCTGTCGAGCCCTGAGAGCCTCTTCCAAACGTTTCCTTTCTTCTTCCTCCCGTTTTACTCTCAAATCTGCCTCCCGTCTCTCCAGCTCCAACTACGTATTTGAACATAAGTTAAACATCGGTACGATCAAAGCTCACTAAAAAATTTGAATAGATCATTTAGAAGGTGATGATCAACACCTTCTCTGTTGGCCAGACACCAGACCCTCTAGGAAGGTGCAATCGCAACTATTAAAGTAAATTCACTAAACATTCACATATTTTGTGTAGACTTTCAATTTTCCCTTCATCACAACTTTTCTGCAAATCTGACCAACGTTTTCTGCATTTCCTTATTTTCTGATAAATCACTGCAACTGCACTAATTGTTTTTTTTTACCAGTCCTCTTAGCCCCCTTTTAATTTAACTTCCTGTTTTGTGACAGGAAGTTCAACGTGTGATGCCAAATGGTAATATTTGCCTTTTTTTTGCCTAATATTCTAAAATGTTCTGTAGGTTTTGTTTATATTGTGTATACAGTCTATACTAACTTGAATGATATTGAAGCCTTCTTTTGCACTTAACATAGTTAATGTTTTGCACTTTCAAATCTTGTCTTTTTTGGGAAGGTTATATGCAGCAATTCAACTTTTTTGCAAGACCATCTATGGCAAAAAATAAAGCTTCAAAAGAAATTTGATGCAATTTTTTGAAAAACATATGCTGCGAAATGAGTCATTTTAGGCTGCAGAAATAATAATAATAATAATTATAAAAAAACATTGCAATATCTTGAAATTACTGATAAATCACAGACTTGGTGCAGGTGATAAAAGGCAGACCCTTGGATCACCATTGGTCCATATGTGAATTCATTGGACACCAATGATACAATGAAAGGAAGCGAAAAGGCCCGGAAAACCCCAGCATGGAGAGCAGCTGCATTGTTATGGTTTTGGAGCAACAAGCTTCCTTCTTTAAAGTGCTTCTAGATTTTGGCTTGTGGTGACATTTATGTTTATACATTGTCCCTTTCTAAATAACTACTTCACAACGACTAACTGTAATGAGAAATACACTTAACATTCACCCATTATTAGCAAAAAAATAAATAAATAAATTAGCTTGATCAAATAATCACGTTCTTTTGTGCATGCACACACATAAGCTGAAACTTTGCTCCTGTCCAGATTATGTAAGTGGTTTAATGTAAGAAAAATTTCGCTGTTTAATGTCATTTTGCTCAAGAGTGAACAAATACTTTGAAACGACTCCATTCTGTCTGTACCTTGATGCAACGTACACTCAGATTACAAACGATATAACAGAGAAAATAATAATGCAGCATGTTTAGATAAATTAGGGCCACTGACACAGTTGAAGCGCAGCATTCGAAATGTGCGATCAATTAACATCAGCTAGCAGCTTTTATTTAGAGTCAGCAGAATTATCTACACCTTTGTGTAGGAAAACAATATCTGGAATATATTGAGTAAAGAAGCTGTGAAATGTACATTAGTGTTATTTCATTTTCCAAAATAGTACATCTTGCGAAAAACCATGTTGGCCTAAATGTAACACTGAGGAATCTTTAAATGCCACAAAGAACAAATAAAGTCTGATGAGTTGATGCTTACCTTTGCAGACCTTGCCTTTTCAAACTGCTGCATCTGCTCAATAGTTGGAGCTTGTGCCACTGAGTCTATAGGCAAATCCCATACACTGTTGCCTTCCCATGCTGTGTGCAAGTAATAAAAAAAATTATCTATGTAACTGATTTGTTTCTGCAACAGCAAATGCAGGCGAACGCCAAAAGCAGAAACTCACTGCTTGTAGCAGCCTGTTGAAGGTTTGGTGTGCAGGGGGCCTGAGATGAGGGATTCTGCATTTCCCACACCGAACCCGAGTCGGGGACTGGCAGGGATCGGGTAACAGGAGGTAGAAGACTGTCAGAAGCACTATAGAAACACAGGCAATAAAAGAGGAAATCAATACATCACTATTGAAAATTGTGCCAAACATGTAAATCCCAACGGTTATCTTAATGTCAACGTGTGAAATATTGGAATTACAAATGGCTGTTTGGTTGCTATACTTAGTAGGCTACATTATTTCAGGGGTGTTAAACAAAACTTTGCATTTGAGCACATATACTAACAATTCTTTACACAAACACTTGATATAAGTCTTATTGAATAAGATCAGAAAACACAGGAGAACAGTGAAGGTGTTGTGATGATTAAAAAAAAGAAAGTGAAGAGGAAAATGTAGGTTAAACATAATCTATATTATAAGTTATATGATATTTAACAGCATCACAATGTTATGTTTTTCAGATATCAAACGGAAGAGCATAAGTTAATATAGACTCGGAGCAAGGGAGTTGAAAATGTTGGCAGCATTTCATTTGAAGGCTTTTGCATAAGACTGACATAAACATAATGGAATCTTCTGTTGTCATAAAGTATCATTTGGTAAATAATGGCACTTATAATACAAAGTTGACACTTTTAATGCAACTTTTTACACACCTTCAAAGTGTTGCCAAAATGCTTTTTTTAAACTAATTGCTCCCGACCTTATCTTTAGAGCCTGGTATTGCTGCAGAAGCATGTTGATCTGCTGTTGGTGCTGCTGCTGCTGTTGGAGAGGAGCAGAGTTGAGCACTAAAGTTTTCTGCTGGGCCAACGCCTGGGCATACTGTTGCCTGTTCAGGAGCAAAACAATAGACAAAGAGAAAGAGGAAACAAAGTCAGGAACTGAATAACTTAACATGTGATGGTAAAGGATTCAACTACATTATGTTGAACAAGTTCTAATCCAGAGACAAGCTTCATTTGGCTTGTGTAGTTGAGAGTTTGGACGCAGGAAGGACAAGACAAGAAAAGGTAGTGTGTGTCTACAATTAAAGTCAGACAAGGCCCTTCAAGTACTATGTTCATTGTTACACTATTCACTTAACCCACTCAATAACTGGGATCCCTGTCTGTTTCACACACTGGTCTATAGTTTGTATGGTTTAAAATGAAATACAGATGTTTGTGTAGAGAAAGATAACACAACAAATTTGCTTGCTTGCAGAGAGTCTAACAGACCTGAGGAGGTATTGATATTGCAGCTGCTGCAGCTGGTAAAGGTTGAGAGCAGTGAGCTCCTGCTGTCTCTTTAACCTCTCCTGGTCACCATCAGCCTGCAACACAAAGAAGGATCAAATATGAATGGATCACAGCAGTGTCAAATAAATAAATCAAATAAATGACTTATTTGCAATCCTAACATGTTCCTTAGACGGCCTAAAATGCCGCATGCTCTGATTGAGATCAAAGCAAAGGCAAAAAAGCAAAGGTTTTAATTTCTATCATCAATATTATACTTTCAGGAAATATTTCAAACTCTCAAGCTAAGAAAAATGTAACCAAATACCTTTAAAAACATTATGGGACAACAGTAAAATCAAAATAATGTTGCTTCATAAAAATATATTGGGAAATAGGGTGTACTCTAGTGCCATCTACAGATCATTGCCTGGTACTAGTAAAGAAAACGAAACTTAAAAAGTCTTCAAGCAAATCAAACTGTTCTAACATTAGACTCTCCACAGAGCTGCATAATGAAGTTCCTGGAAACTCTTGTTCCCCAACAAGCTCTATGTTGAAACTACCCATTGTTTGTTCTGGAGTTCTAAGAAGCATAACAGCCTCTGACAGCGATTCATAAAATATTAGTTTACAAGATACTATCAGTTTTCATTTGTAAACATTCGTAAAATCCAGAGGAGCTGAAGAGAGCATTCATATTTATCAGCATTGGTAAGAAACGATAGAAAACATTTCAAGTCAATTCAATCGTGGCTAAGAATAACTGGCAGAATGAAAAGGTCAAATATGTGTGAACAAAGCAGCTAATAATGCCTGACGAGAAATCAAGCACATAATCTATATTTAGCTCCCGGCTTGGTAATAAAAATGTCCTCTCAACTTGACTGTTTGAAAAAAATAGCGATTCGATCCCTTATTCCTGCTTGCTGTAACTCAGGCTTCAAGTCATCACTTCCCAAACGTTGTAAAACATCAGAGTCACTTGGATTTTGAAGAGGTTCCTACTTGTAGTGGTGGCGGTGCGGGGCCTGGAGTAAAGGGCACCCTCCCCCAAATCTTCATCATCTCTCCCAAAGCTTGGAACACTTCGTCGCAGCCTCTTTTGACCAACAGAGACATGGTGAAGTAACCAGCCTGAAACCAGTCAGACATCTCGTGATTGCTGAACGGACCTGAGGATGTAAAAGTGAGGCGGGGGTCCAAATGAGACATGTTGCGAGAAAGAATGTGACGCTGAAATGTGGAGCACATTGATCTCCCTGCCTTCTCACCCTGTATCTCCCCCTGTGGATCTTTGTAAAACCATTTGAGAGCAGCTTCGTGGGTAAGTGGCAGGCCCGCAGGCTTAGGCTTCTCTGAAGTCTTCGCTGCAAGTCTGTCATCATCCACCCCGCTGTCCTGGAGGTATGCTACCATCTTTTCTGCCTCCTAGAAAAGAATATATCATTTTTAACTCAGTCAAAAATATACACATCTCTCCTGGTCACCATTATTCAGAACAGTGTTTGACGACAACTTCCAGCAGAATTTGTGGAAACCTACTTGTTCAAAGTGTTTCAGACCCTCATCTTCATCAGTGTCATGCGTCACCGTGGTGATTCTGCTTATAGGTGCTATTATATTTGACGTGTAGGGTAAAACATTGTTTATTGCCACAGGGATTTCAATGGGTTTTTGCTGTGGTAGATGAACAGTGGATGAGGGAACAGAAACCTCTGCATGAAACAGATATAAGCAGAAAGTGTCAGTTGCAGGGTGCGTGCAGAAAGCAGCTTATTTTCGATAGGAAATAAAGTCCCACCGGGCAGGGTGGTGGAAATGTGGGCCATGGCATGCGACTCCAGGATGCTAGTAGACATGGGAATACGAAGCGGTGCTTTGCAGGGCTCCGGTGGGAGCTCCAGGGGCGGGTGGCGCTCAGCTGGTCGTTCGGTCTCGTCGGTTCTGCTGGGATGGTTTGGAGACAAATTCAGAGGAGGGGGCTGCGACTCTGAAACTGCTGAAGCCACGGCTGGACCAAGAGACGGACCGTCTTCTGACATTCTGGCTGAGTCTGAAACAATTAAAAGAAGCACAAATTCACAAAATGAATGAATTTGTTTTCCATTTCAGATATTTTTAACTTTTGTTTTGGTCCAAAAGGACAAACGACATCAGAACAAAAGGCTCTCGTTTCACTCAGATAAAAGAAATCAGAGCAGACAAGAGGAAAGGTGGAGAAGTTGGCTTATTTTTCCTTCCATCAAGAGACGCTTTGTAAGCTTTATAACACCAGGTGGGTCGACTTGAGTCAGCTCAAAAGAGCAGCTTTTTGTTCTCTCACCCTTTAAACTTCTGGTTTCAGTTTCTCAAATCAAAACAGCAATTCAGACAGATGCTTTTTTTATAAGAACAAACTGTAGAATCAGGAGATACATTTGGTTTTAAAGAAAGAAAATAAATGAATTTCTTGCTCAGTTCTATTTAGACGCACCGGTTTATGTAAAAGCAAAACTAAATCTAAAGTCATGATTATTTTGCTGACCTTTTCGATCAGGTTCTCTCTTGGCTTCTTTCTCTGCCTCTTTGGTCTCCCTGTGTAAAATATTCTCCTGCTCCAGACCTTCGTCACACTCTTCCAAAGGTCTGAAGTCGAGCTCTGCTTCTTCTGGGATCGGTTCCTTTGACGTTTTCTGATATCAAAAGAGAGAATATTCAAACAAAAGTTGACACCGGCATCATCCCAGAAACCTCAATGACAATTTATTTTCAAATGTGAAATGACAGGAAGTAAATATGTAAGTGTTTTCCATATCTTACCTTTAGAGAAAGAAAAGCTCCTGAGGAATCAAACGTTCCAGCTTCTTCATCTGCGTCCTCCAGACACCACTCTGGTAAGCTGTCTCTCTCGTCCTCCAGGCTGCCGCTGCCTGACCTTGGTCTCCTGTAGCCGCGCTCCTCTTCTCTGGCGTCAAATGGGAAGCGCCGACGTTGGTCTGGATGTTCCCGCCACCCTGCAGACCGAGGCCCATCTACGAAAAATGTAATGCAATCAAAAAAAAAAAAAACAGAAACTACCAATCATATGTTTAAACTAAAATGAAGTTAATAAAACGGGAGGGTTTCGTCCATTTTGTGATTTTTTGTGCTAATGTAAGGGCAACAAAATTTTGGTGATAACTGCAGATATTTTTCCATGGCAACAACTGGAACAGAGGTAAGCTCTCGCTCACTTTTAGCCATCTCTTCAGCAAAGTCAAGTACAATAATAAATAACATGTCAGAGTGTTTTTCACAGTTAAGTCTTCAACAAATTCTTTGTGACGAGGCCAACGTAAATTTGTCTGCACTGCATTGTGCACTGCAATAGTTGCATTTCATGTTAAAAAGCTCATTCTTATTTTTTTTATTTTTGAGGCAGGCTGTTTTTAATCAAATACAAAATGGCACATATTTTAATTTAAGAGTTTATTTTCCTAACTTAAGGAGAGTCACTTAGAGACTCAATAAGGAACCAGAGTGAGTATGCCAATTGAATCTGTATCACTAAATCCTTATCAGTTCTCATTCACAGTAAAAAGTAACTCTGCTGGTTACTTTTGTTTCATGTTAGTAGTGGAATATTATTCCACTTTTGAACGCTAGACTTTCAAAGAGACATTCAAAAACTCTGTTTTCATGTAAGTTTATAATCTTTGACACAAGTGTACTTTTCACCCAATGATAAGCCCAGGGTCATAAAACAAATAGGACATAATCCACCAATGCATTTATCAAAGATGATTCATCTAAGATAAATGTATAGGTGACATGGCTCCTGCAGGGCCCACTGGGCTCGGGGGGCACCACCGGTCATTGTCCCGACAAGAACCTGACAGGCGCCAGCCCCCTTCATCATCCTCACCGCTCTGATCGTCACGAGAAGTACGCCAGTTCTCACTCTCTGAACGCGTAAACTCGTGCTTCCTGGGTAGAGCCGTCCCTCCGTCCTCGTAGGTCCCCGGTCGGGCTGTAAAACGACCAGGCAGAAATGAAACAGGAATCATAATATAAACAACTAAACAATAGGCAATGTGTAATTTCCCCAAAAATTTCCAGTGAACAACTTAAATTTCTGTGAAGCACACTTACTGTGATTGATCTGAAAATGCCCAGGTGCAGCTTCTGATATGTGTAAAGAGAAAAACGAGTTGGTGAAGCAGTTTGTATGCCAAGATACACACGCACTGATTATTTGAGCTACAAAATGTTAAGCCAACCTGGGTCTTTTCGACCTGGCTTTTCAAATCTTCTATCTCCCCTGGTGGAAAAAAAGTCATCACTAAAAAGGAGCAGAGCAGTCAAAAACAAATCTCATTGCACATTTGTATTGGTCAAAACAATGCTTGATGTTGCCACAAACACTTGACACCAGAAAATCATGTTCCAATACCTTTCTTCCCAGCTTTGAGAGCGATGAATTTCCCTCCCTCCACGACCAAAACCTTCCACGTCGTCAAAACTTCTTTGGTAAAACCCTCCGTCACCTCTTCCCCGGCCTAAAAGTTAAAAGTGCAGAAAGTAGGAGACAGTATTTTATCATGAATGAGAAATTAACATAGTATACGTAAAGTGAGGCTGACGTTCCGAATGCTTTGCCTAACAACAACTTTGAGCTGTTTATGTTACCAAAACACATGAATATATCCTTATGACCTCTTATGACCTCTTTAACTTTGTAAAAAGAGGGAGCATGCACTTATCAAGTGAATTAAGTTGGTCTACCCCCAACATTTTCTTGTGGGTTTTGCACTACCACCTTTTTTTTTAACAACAATCAAGTAAGAATGACCATGACTGTCCCAAAGTGCAGCCTGACAGCTAAACAAACAAACAAACAAACCAAAAAACGCCAGATGGCCAGTCAACTCCTGCTTGTGACAAACTCCATCTTCAAAATCACATTTAGTTTCAGAGCAAAACTGAACACATGCGCTGCTTGTTAGTTTCTACAAGTCAATTTACTGTTAGTAAATGGTCAAGAGCACATGTGCTTAATTTCTGATTGTCAGCAGTGTATTTACTAAAGTTAGATTGGGTCAGACCAACAGGCTGCCTTGTTCTCAAATCAAAAACTACAGAGACAAAGTGCTTTAAGCCCTGTAACTGTGGCAAAAAAATAAATAAATCACTGGGTTTAAAAGGAAGTTTAGTCCTTCAAGGGACTGACGAGCTCCAACAGCTGAAGTTTAGGTATGCTGGGTAAGCACAACAACTAGAGCGGGGTACTGCTACACAACGTGCTTCAAAGTGTGGGAAAAATGATGGGCTGCCAAAAGGAATCTTAAACATCTACAGTTGTTTTCTCTCTGAAGCCCCACAAGATCAGCAGCTCAGCAAATTAAATATGTGTCTTACATCTGCTCTTGAAGTCACTTATTCCACAGAGGTTTGACACCACAGCATACAATCTTGGTTCAGTTCCTACCTCTACCTCTAGATGTACTTCGGCCTCTTGGCGCCCCAGCTATGGGCCCACTGCCTCGCCCTGTCAGCCGGAGTACAGCTGCGCTGTTTACAGACATAGAAAAATTTCTCTGCAGATATAAAGAGGGGGAGGGGAAGAGGGGAGCAAACAGTGAATTCTTCAGATTGATTCTTTTGCTCATACCTTTATGGCTAATTTATGAATGAAGCTAAATAATACATTTTTTCTCACAAAAAAAATATTTTTGCAATCGACAATGTCCAACACATATCACAAAAATTTAAAAGCTTTGCACTCAATAGTTTTTACACAAATGTGTAACATTTGTCAAATATGAAGAGACGTACAAATCTAATTACATCATAATTACAATGCCAAAAGCAAAACACACACAGATCCACATAGTTGATAAATCAAACATGCATCTATTCTGAAAAGCTATACAGGGGAAAACTCAGGGGAAATTTGGGGAAAAGGAGATGCAACTTTTAGCATTTTAAGAAACTTAAAACAGCTAAAGTAAGTCAAGTTTATTACAAGTAACATCATCGATTATTATTAAAAGTCGACATGATTGAAGCATCCCAATTATCAACTGGCCTAACGTAGGTCAAGCCTGAATTGCTTTCTTAAAATGATGCTGAGAGCACTGACATCAGTTGTCATTGTTGCAGTTACGTGATGAAAATCATGTAATTTTGCCTCATATCGTCCACCTCTTCTTCTCACAAACCAAACTTTTTGCCCTCCATCTTCTTGCAAAACTATTTTGTAACCGGTCAGAATTTTGCGAGTGTGTTCGTTGATCAGTCCTCTTATTGCTTTCCTACCTGTTCTTCCTCCGTAAAAGACACGAGTGCCAGAGGCGGCAAAGGTTCTTCTTGCAATATGGGTAGAAACTCCTTATCATGTAGGTCTATAGGGATCTGGAAGAGAGGAAAAGACATTTTTTGTTTCTAAAAGGTGCTAAACTAAGGAAAACATGCATCTCATCGTGGATTCAACTTTTTTTTTTATGTAAATCAATACTGAGAGAACGAAAGATACTCACTTTGTTGTCCTTTACATAAAGTGCTAACATTTCTTCTCTCCCGTAACGATAGTCTGCAAGTTTATACTTTGGCATTGCAGGTGAGAGTGGAGGAGAAGTAACAGCATTGCTGCTTCCACCGGCACCGCCGCCCCCACCTCCAGACAGGGCACGGAGCCTTGCAGAGAAAGAAAACGTTGTTAGGCAAAATGGTGAAAAAATAAAAATAAAGAAGAAAAAACAAGAGACAGCAGCGGGCAAGACTGAACGTGTATGGGAAAGCTGCAGGAGCATCAAAAAGAATACTCATGTCAGGACAAAACAAATTACGACTGTCATGTTCAACCATTCATGTCTGCTTTATTACCATTCAGGTCCAAAGTTAAGTGTCTGGGTTTCGGCCATTTTTCCTTGACGTTCTTCAAACATGCAAAGAAAAAGAAGAGATTATCATCCATTTATTTCTAACAAGTACAAAGATTGGGAATCAAACGTATTTATATGTAGACAACGGTGCAAGATAAAGTTTGAGAAATAACAGTGATTTTAATCTCGTTTATATAACCGTTAACCATATTTTGATAACTATCAGAATGGGAATTTACAATTATATTTTTCTCATTATAAATAAACTTAACAGTTATTGCATCCAAAAACGGTCCTCCTGAACTCATGAAAGTCAGATAAAGCTTTATTAAGATGTGGACAAGTTTAAATACCAGCTTACTGATTTTAGTGAATTTTAGTCTTTCAAGCCATATGGCCCATCACAAGAGAGCATAAACAGTTTACGATTTCAATCTGCTATTTTAGGAAGCCTCCCTAGGTGCAATGCAGGGCCACTACCTGCAATTGATAACAGAGGTGCCCTTATCTTAAACAAATAAGCTTTCACTCCTTGAAAAAGAATCATAAACTGACAATAGTTATATATATATATTACATCAGCTTGACAGCAAAGCACTCCAATGAAAGGCTTCTTCAAATGCCAGGCACAAATGTTTACTACTGCCATATGAAATAGTAGACAATGGACAATGTATTTGTCCACTTAAAGAGAATTGATAGGCCAACTCTAAATGAGTTAGCAACATCTATGGGATGTTACACGTGTGTTTTGTTCATTTTGCAATGTTTATAAATCAATTGTTTTGACAGACTTTGCATGACGTGACTGAAACGGTTTAAAACAAAACTGTTGAAATCGGTAAAAGACAACTGGGTGATTGGAGCAATACACTTCTGAGAAGAGCTCCAAGTTCGTCGGAGAATTAGAAGATACATTTGCATTTTATTACTCCTGTTTATGGCATAAACTTCAATTCCTAAGTTATTTAATATCAGTCATTGCGACCAATCCAGCTGCTTAACATCAGATTGCAGTTAACCATAAAGGGCTACGCTCGGTTTGAACACTGAAAGTTGCTTTAAAAGGTTAAACAGAAATAACCCTCACTGCGATGTCAGGAGAACGAGTTACGTTTATAGGTTCAACAATTCAACAGAAAACTTTATTTGACGTCAATCACGTTGTTATAAGAACCGAGCATACAATAATATATATATAAATTGTAACTTAGCCGCGCACTTGAAGTTAAAGTACTCTTTACCTGCATGCTGTTACCTCAATGTATTTTTCCAACCAACACGAGAGCCAGTTGTGTTAGCACGTTAGCTTAAGGTTCTTTAGCCCAAGGGTGGCAAAGTATACGTTTGTCATACACAGGTATTTATACGTTGATAATCATTTCAATATTATTTGTATGTGTTTAATATATTTCACACGAGCACCACTGTACTGGAAGTTAATTTATATATTTAACCGTAGAAGCTAGCATGCTAACTGACTAGCTAATAGCTGCACGCGGCCCTCCCGAGCAGCCTGGGTCCACAGCGGTGTTTCTTCGTCAAGATGTACCGGACCCAGCACGACCTAACCCGAACGCCAACACACTCTATCTCGATGCTGCAAGGCCAAGTCAACATGGTAGCCTAAACAGCACCCCCAACCAGCTCCCGGCCGTAAGAACATGCCTCTTTCATATGGGATTTAAGTCAAATGTATAAATATTCCTGGCTGGTGTATGAACCTTTGGCTGTCTTACCTCTGGTGGCTGTGACAGCTCAGGGTTTGTATGCGTGTTGTTGAGTGGCTCTCTCTCTTCGTTTTCCACAAGATGGCTGAGTCTGGGTCACATGACAATACACATAAACCCGTATGCAGTGGACAGATTTGCTGACTAGTACAAAGTGGTAATGGTAATGATTACTTCCTAAATGTGTCACATTCAGAAATAATAATAATAATAATAATAATAATAATAATAATAATAATAATAATAATAATAATAATAATAACACATTTAAAAAAATATATTTTACTAAGTCTGGCTGTAAGATTAACATTCCTAACAATGTTATTGTTCTGTATACAAGTATTTAACATTTGATCTAAAACATGTTCATCTTCATATTTCAATTTTTGGTTTGATTCATGGTATTTTAGGGCCTTGCTAAGTTTTTATTTGTGTGTTTGTTTTTTACAGTGTTAACTCACCACAATTGTGTTTCCCTAGTTTTTCTCTCATCCATAATAGATCAATTTATCTATTTATTTTACATTTTTGATTGATTTTTTTAACTTCTAAAAATACAAATAAAAAATGCATTAAAAAATGCAACAAATTCCTCACAATGTGGAAAAAATTTAATGCTCGATGAAAGCTTAAGCGCAAAAAATACAAAGTACAAACGTGGTTTTCTAAATTAAACATATAAAATTGCTATTTAAAATAAGAAATACAACCGAGTAATGTCTGATCAGAAGCAGAATTGCATAGGCAATCTTTGAGTGCACCATTTACCAGTTATTAGTAGTGTTATTAGTGCTTCTATAATAAAAACTAAAGCTGATTATTTCCTGGTAGTTTCACTTTCTTATAGTTTATTATTAGTTTACCACCCATGTGATAGCTTGTTAAATACGTGCTCTCTGGACGTGTAACTCACCTTACAGGTTATACTAGCAGAGTCCCTACTGTTGATGCAAATTGTGTAATACAGGTGTTAGCAGGCCCGGGTGGGGCGGCAGCAGCTGGACGGTTGGATTCTCATTACTTAATAGAGTTAAAAGCACGTACGTGAATTTGCTTTCTTTTCTCTGATAGGATAAAGTAAAGCCGTGAGTTCTAATTTTCCGATTTTCTTGGTAATTCAACACGTTTTGTTCAATGTTGCAAGCTATTTTAAAGAGTTTTCTAACTATCTGTGAGGCGAGTTCCTTACATGTAGCTTTGTTTGCTATGAATTTAGATTTGATTAAACTTATTAATCTATGTCTTCCCTTTTACGGACTGTTAAAACCGAATGGTGAAACAGAGACCGTAACAGGCAGAAGTACCACGACCTTCTGATAAAGTATTCCAACATCAAGCATAAAAAATTCATACATAACCCAATTCAATCCCTTGTTGTGTAGTGATACTGCGTGTGACAACTGCACCTTGGCTCGTTGGTCTAGGGGTATGATTCTCGCTTAGGGTGCGAGAGGTCCCGGGTTCAAATCCCGGACGAGCCCTCCTTTTTCTTCTCCATTTTGAAAATCGTTCTTTCTGCACTGCTGTTGATAGTAGACTAGTACTGTCCCCGACGCATGTAGGTGCGCTCTCCTTACACAAGTGTTCTTGTTCCGAGCTGTAAGTGGTCTGTTTTTGCATAAATATACAAAAGCAACTATTTTTTCATTGGCTGATTTTCAGCAGTACGTGTTGTAAATTCTGCATTTGCCATTTTTCCTAGCATTTTATATTTCACATATTTTTATTGTCACCAACTTTTAAGTGTAACATAGCATTGTACTGTGTATATGCTTAATGTGTTGCTCCCTGTATTTTTATTCTGGAATTGCAGGCAGGATGAATAAGGAATTGAACAACTATAGTTGACTTAGGAAAAGTAAATTGCTTTAAAAAGAATTGACCCCGACGTGATTTGAACACGCAACCTTCTGATCTGGAGTCAGACGCGCTACCGTTGCGCCACGAGGTCTGTCGAAGAAGTAACATGATAACAAATGATAAAATCTTGGTAAACGAGCTATCACTAGATCTTTGTATGTCAGTCGTCGAGAGATCGTCAAAAGCCATTGACTTACTGCCAAAGACTTTTTAGAAGCAGTTGAGGCCCAAATGGAGATATAAGAACGAGTTTGGTGGGCCGGATATTTGATTGGCTACCATGGAGCGAATCATATTACATTGCATATATATTAGTCGTGTGGTGGAAGATGAATTCCACGCTTTTCACTTCTCTTTACGTCGATGTGTCGCTCTCTGCCACTCAAAATGAACTTTAGCGGTTATTGAAGGGGGAGAAACAGCACCCTTGATATGTCGCTGGCGGCCAAACAGCACCTTACTTGCTGTACCTAAACTATGAACTGCTTTCTGCTGTAACTGCAGTTCATTAGCCTCTAGTAAAAAACTCTCGGGGGTTTTCAGATAAGCAATCCAACCCATTAAAATCATTTGAAATGACCCCGACGATGAGACATTCACTTTTAGAAATGTATGCTACTGGTGACTTTGAGTCCCTCCCGGACTCAAAGAGCCGCTGCTCCTCCACGTCGAGAGGAGCCAGTTGAGGTGGCTCGGGCATCTGGTCAGGATGCCTCCTGGACGCC